>JAIKVD010000951.1:0-13760 GCA_024679075.1 Phytophthora uliginosa | reverse complement strand
ATTCCGGCCAGCAGCCCGACCTTTCCGCCTGCAAACTGGGTGCAGCTCGGCGTCTTCGCACACGTAAACGTGTAGCTTCCGCTACCGACACAGGCTGGTGTTGTCCTTCCCTGAGCACTAAGACGTCTGGCCAACCGCGCATTCTTACACGACTTCCCCTACAACAGAGTCGTCCACGACTCTACGACGCAAGCGCTCAAATTCATTAACGCCCACCCACCGCCGACGCTTTTCCATCCACTGTGGATCAGGATTTGCATCCGAGCCACATGGCTCAATCTCGATCTCTAGCGCATACCGACCAGCCTTGTTTCGGCGGCGTCGCCGGCGAATTTCTGCTACGGTTCCATGCCAGTCCTGTCAAACCCAAATGGTGTCTACAACTACTGGACAGGTAGATACGAGCCTCCGCCGAACCACACTTATACGAACGGGCTATGCGTGTCTAACTCGGCGCCAGTAGTGGAGCGTTCGTGCGCGCGAAAGCAGGAAACAGCCCACCAAATCCGAAGCCTGACCCAGACACGAGACAGCAGTCAAATGATGGTGGAAGTGGTCGTGGAAACCGCGGCAAACGAACGAGAGCATTTGTAGCGCAGGATCAGCAATCAGAGAGGTGGAATGATGAGCGATCTCAATCTCAACAACATCTTGGTCAGCCCCGATCGTATGCATCGAGAGTTTCCAGTCAATACTTGGACGAAGCCGGGCGATTAATTTGTTACGCATGTGGCGGAGAAGGTCATACAGCTAGACATTGCCCTGATCCCGAGGCTCGCGCTCTCAACGAAGCAAAGCGCCGACGAGTTGAGGCGAGACGACTACAACAATCATCGAAGGACGAACAAGAAGAGAAAGTACCTCCAGCGCAGTCTAAGCAACCACAACAGGGAAACGGCAACCGATCGTAGTGGAGGAGAATCTACGATTGGAGCAACTGTCATCCCCGTTGTGTCCAAGACGAAACAAAAAGACGAGTCACGTCCGCCAAGATCTCGAAAAGTATGGGCCGGGTGCTGCGCTTAGAGCGCAGCGCGAGCAAGCAGCAGCGGCAGCAGCTGCTGCAGCAGCTCAACCGAAAGAAAACGAGCCAAATCGCTGTGGCGAAAGCGCTTCTCGTGACGGCGAATCAAGTTCATGCAATATTCTCCAACATGAGATGCAACAAGAGGATCCCATGAAGACTCGGGCTAATCGTGAACTGTTATCAGCAGTAAAAGCACCGTTCAGCGCAGGAGCTAAAGCAGTAACCGTTGTTCGAAATGACGACGATGGAATTGATGCAATTGCCAGTTTGTTTCAAGATGTGCCAAGAACTGGGGAAGGCGTCCTTCGGAAGGGTCTGGACAAACAAGTTCCACCTGGGGAAGGCGCGGACACTAACCGTGCAATGACCAGTCGAACCTGTGGTCTTGTGGTGAGATCAACAGCCGATGCAAAGACTTGTGCGGACGCAGAATGTGAACGGCACTTCGAATTCGACGAAGAGTACTTGAGTCGAAGTGGGGTAGGAAATCAACTCGACCGCCTGCAGTGGCGAAATTGGCAAGTATGAATAACGGTTTACCAACAACCACCATGCTGCTGAAAGGCGCGCGAAAGCCGGTCAAAATTGATACGTGTGCACGGTACTCGATGGCTGGCACGGAATGGATGCAGTATGGAGAGAGGCTGCGGAAGAAACCACCAGCAACCGAGGTTGAGGGGATTGATGGGGAACCGCTAGCTGTTGTGGGCTTTTTCCGGTTCAAAATGCAGACTTTGTATCGCCAAGAGATCACGGTGGACGCGTGCGTCGTGGATGGCTTCTGGGGCGAATTTCTTATTGGTGTTGATTTTATGGTGAAGCATGGAGCTAAGCTGGATTTTACCGTGCACGAAATGACACTGCAGTACGAGAATCGCGAAGTTTTTGTGCCATTTAGAACGTACAACGACACATCTTCTGCGGCACATTGCGTTATTGCCCGTACAGCTCGCAAATGGAAGTCAAACACTCAATGTGTGCGCCACATTAATTTGGTGGTCGTTGGTGACGCAGGTGAGGTTGGAATGTTCGTGCCCGCGCCTAGGTCGCACGGAGACATGATGTTAGCTCCAGCAGTGACCAAGATTCACGATGGCGTCATAACAGTACCAGTGATGCTTGTCCATGGAAAGCGCAGAAAACTACCGTCTATGCAGGCCCTCGGTACGTGGGTAAACTCCCCTTCCGATGGAAGGGGAGTTTGAGATCCTGGCAGACGATGGTGAACTCTCTTACGAGCGTGTCGAAGCATGGATTCGCTCACTTGGAGATGTGGAGGAGCCACTCGAGCAGGAAGACAGTCTCGACATAGGACTAGAAGACCAAGATCACAAGAACCTGATTACAAAACATCTGCGGGCGCATCGTGAAGTCGCACGCGATAAAGGAAAATGCCCGCCAGTTGCAGCTGTTCCCGTCAAGCATCATATTGACACACAAGGCCATGGACCCATCATGATGAAGCGGCGTCGCCATGCCCAGAAGGAGAACGAAATTATATCTGCTAAAATCACGAAGATGAAAGACGCTGGTGTCATTGAAGAGGGAAATGGCGCTTGGGGATTTCCGGTGGTGTTAGTCAAGAAAAAAGACAGCGAAGTACGATTCTGTATCGACTATCGTGCCCTCAATCAGATTACAAAACGTGACGTTTACCCGCTGCCTCGAATTGACGAAACTCTCGAGATGTTGGGTGGGGCCAGGATGTATTCAACGCTAGATTTAAAATCTGGCTACTGGCAGATTGCTGTAGCATTGGCGGACCGCGATAAAACAGCTTTCACGTCCCGCGAAGGCCTGTTTAGATTTGTGCGTATGCCATTCGGGTTAATGAACGCACCAAGCACATTTCAGCGCGTCATGGATTGCGTCCTTCGAGGTCTCACGTGGCGAACGTGTTTGGTGAATCTGAATGACAATAATTTTCACGAAGGGTAGCGTTACGCAGCACGTCGTGGAGTTGGCAATGGTGCTTCGAAGACTCGAGCAGTCTGGCCTGACACTCAACATAAAGAAATGTAAATTTGCAACTTCGATCATCCAGTATCTTGGTCACGAGCTCAGTCCCGAAGGTATTCGTCCAATGCCGTCGGTAGTTGAATCCGTACACAGATTTCCGACGCCTAAAGATGTCGTCGAAGTTAAACGTTTCGTTCACATGGCTGGCTATTATCGGCGCTTTGTTCCCGGCTTCGGGGGAAAACTTGCAACACTCACTAATTTACTTCGGAAAAAGACAGCCTGGTGTTGGGGAGAAGAGCAGCAACGAGCTTTCGACTGGGTGAAAGACGTCCTCACAGAACGTCCTCTGTTGATTTACCCGGATTTTGAGAAGCCTTTTATCCTTGAAACGGATGCAAGTGTGGCTGGACTGGGTGCTTGCCTTATGCAAGATCAAGGTAATGGGCTACAACCAGTCGCGTATGCAAGCAAAGTGAACAGCGACACGATAGCGAAGTACTCGATTACAGAGCTAGAGTGCTTGGCAGTAGTTTGGTCTGTCAATCTCTTTCGTACCTGTACGGTCGAACGTTCACGATTCGTACCGACCACGCAGCACTCAAGAGGCTGATGACCGCCAGTGACCTCGCTGGACGCCTGCACAGATGGGCGTTAACACTTCAAGAGTTCGATTTTTGTATTGAGTATCGATCGGGCAAGTAGATCGCGGTTGCCGACGCGCTCTCACGTGCGCCGGTTTATCTAACCATTGTGAGTTCACTGACTAGCAAAGCCCCGGGAGATTCGCTACAATTGACGGATGATGAAATCGAAGTTGAGCAGCGACAAAGCGATTTGATTCAGCGGTTGGTCAAAGCAGGTGAATATGGCGGAATGAAAACTAGCAGTGCTTTTGGACTGGTCATCACAATCACTTCAGCAGGGCAGCGAGTCATATTGCCGCCTTCATTGTGGCCGGTGGTTTTTAAGGAGGCCCACGATTCGATTTGGTCTGGTCACCTACGTTATCGCCACACGCTGGCACGAATACGTCGCGTATTTTGGTGGCCCTGTATGAGCAAAACAGTAATGCAGAGGGTCCGTGGCTACCAAGACTGCGGTTCCAGGAAAGTTAGGCCACGTCAAGTCATTCCTCCGTTACGAAGTATTAAGGGCAGTGATGTTGGGGATCGTTGGGCTTTGGATATCGCCGGTCCGTTTCCGATTGCGCGAGGAAATCGCTACGTCGTTGCAGCTATCGAGTACGTCACACGTTATGCAGTCGCCGCGGTCGTTGAGAATCACACAGCCGAAAGTGTAGCGAACGTCATTATGAAGAACGTTGTTTTCCGATTTGGCTCGTTTCGAGAACTGCTGACCGATAGCTCAACTGAGCTAGTGGGCAAAGTGTTGGATATGTTGACTGTATTGCTACAAGCTCGGCAACTAAATCATGTTCCCTATCGACCACAGATGGTCGGCCTCGTTGAACGCTTTCATCGAACATGGAAGGAATGCGTCAGCCTCTTTGTGAATGAGTCCCAAGATGATTGGGACGAATGGGTTGATTGCGCGTTGTATGCGTACACCTCGGCGGTCCATTCCACGACGCACTTCACGCCGAACGAACTTATGCTAGGGCGACGTCAGCGTCCACCAAACGAGTTGCTACGACGAGATCAAGTGACACAAGCGGGTCCCGCCCAAGAGTATCACGATAGATTAGTAGAATCGATGCAGCTTGCCTTATCCGCCGCAAGTCGTGCTATGGCGAAGGAGCAATTGCAACAAGCTCGCTACTACAACCGGAAAGTGCGAAGTCAACGCGAGTTCAAACCCGGGGATTTGGTGTGGTTTTACAGTCCTCCGCGTGGCCCGAAGTTTAAGCATCGTTGGATCGGACCTGTAGAAGTGATTGATGATGCTGGTTATGATAACCTGCTGGTGCGACGCCATGATCAGGATGGTGATTCGGAAGATTTGATCGTGCACAGTAGCTTTGTGGTGAGCTACTACTGTCCGGAGGAAACCCTAACGACAGCAGCAAATGACTTCTTGATAGAACTAGACGACGACGAAATCGAAACAACACGTTTGTAGCACACGAGACCGCAGCTGTTGATGACAGTCACCGAACGACTCGTCCTGACCGTATCCGGGATGGTGAAGACCGACAGATTGACGATACGGTCAACCGATATGGAACCGACGAACCTGTCGTGTACACCTTTGCGTCCAGGAAGCGTCGTCGTAGACGCGAACCTCGCCCAGTTACAACTCAGCGGACTGGATCGTTGGGTCCGACTCCGTACGGCGCAGCGTCAGCGCGAGTGGTCCCTAATACTGACTGGCCATGTGTATAGGGTGACGCAGTATTTCTACTCTCCCCAGAAGACGCAACGGCGGCACTTGCGGCGGCAGCTATCAAAGGCTCGGGATGCGGTAGCATTGGCCACTGCCGACCCAACATCTGCATTCCACGAGCAACATTCCACTCTTCCACTCCATTTTCCGTTGCCATTCGCGCTGCATCTGCTAATATCCGAGGGCCACGCAACCGCACAATATTGCGAGTTGCCAAGTCAATACCCTCCAGAAAATACTCCATCAGCTCGTTGTCACCAACGCGACTACCCTCTGCCATTCGTCTCAATTGGCCAGCGTAGTCATGATAGCGCTCACCGGGCTGCCAACGTCTGTCTCCGAGTCTAATGCGAACACGCACATCTGTATCCGGCCGTCCGAATCGTTCTCGTAGTTGCTCGAACAGCAGCTCCGGTGTCTTGTCCTCGTTTCGCACCGTGATGCGAAGATTGTTAACCATCGTACCCCACCCGGCGTCTTCACCTTACTACCGATTGCATTAAAAAGCTGTTTGGGCTTGAAAACAGGTCCTCCATCATCTTCAATATCACCTAGTTCCTCGAGAATCCCCTCCACACCGCCAATCCAGGTTTTCACAGGCATGTCCGGGGATGGGAAATAATCAGGGATGTCCATGTCTTTTAGCAACCGTTTCTTTTGAGCGGTAGTCATGGTTCTTGATTGACCACTCCGAGCTATCGATGAGTGCGCGGGTCTCATTGGTCTAGCTAGGCGTGGAGGATTCGTGTTTCCTGGAGTAGCGGTAGGCACCCAACCTGCGGCCCGGGCCGCCACCATCCACACAGGCGTGGACTGTTACTGTCGTCACTCTCGTCAATCAAATCGTCCAGTTCGTCTTCGAAGGAGTTCTCGTGACTACTTGTTACGTTCGCCAGTGTAGTCAGAGTCGGAGTCATCGCCACTGCTACCACCATCACCAGGACGCTGGCCACCAGCTCCAGTCCGTCCATGATAACCTCCACCGCGGCCTCGGCCAGGATTACCAGCAACGTCTCCGGGGCCATGTCCACGCTCGCTTCCTCGGCCCGATCCACGTCCACGTAACCGTCTCTGTCCACCATTACCACGTCTGGTCGAGACGTAATCAGCAACAACACTGGCGGCGGTTGGCGCCTGTGATCGGGTAGTAACCATGTCTTCAACTGCGGCCGTTCGTGCCCGTAGGTCTGGCTGACTTGTAATCAAGTCCGCAGCCCTTGTATGCCAACCACCATGTAAGAGTGGAGCACTCACTCTCCCGTCGTAAGCTCAGCGACGACACCCACTTGCTGAGAAGAATAGGTCCACCACAGGAAACCTTAACAGTTTAGGGTCGACGGCGACCAACGGCTTCTAACAGGTAACGACGACTTTGCGACCGACGACGACGTTTGCGCACGCAGCAGGAACCCCGAGCACTAAGCCCACGGCGAGTTCTGTGATACGTTCGCGGGTTCGGCGACGAGTACGGCGACGAGTTCGGCGACAAGTTCAGCGACGAGATCAGCGACGAGTTCGGCGACGAGATCAGCGACGAGTTCGGCAGTACCCTGTTTCAGCTCCTAGCGTGCCCTCCGACCAATGCCGAGGCGATGTTGTCAGTTCCTTTCGCTCTTGCCGTGCGTTATCTGTTTGCGCCCGCGCCGGTGAAATCGAAACTGAGCCGTTCCCGAAGCGGAGGATTCAGGGCTAGCGACCGTCTAACGCCGCTCTCCACCACCCATTGCAGCTTCCGTTCGCTGTCGATAGCTTTGTTGTACCCATGCCGCCCTCTAGATCGTTTTCGCGACCATTCCGGCCAGCAGCCCGACCTTTCCGCCTGCAAACTGGGTGCAGCTCGGCGTCTTCGCACACGTAAACGTGTAGCTTCCGCTACCGACACAGGCTGGTGTTGTCCTTCCCTGAGCACTAAGACGTCTGGCCAACCGCGCATTCTTACACGACTTCCCCTACAACAGAGTCGTCCACGACTCTACGACGCAAGCGCTCAAATTCATTAACGCCCACCCACCGCCGACGCTTTTCCATCCACTGTGGATCAGGATTTGCATCCGAGCCACATGGCTCAATCTCGATCTCTAGCGCATACCGACCAGCCTTGTTTCGGCGGCGTCGCCGGCGAATTTCTGCTACGGTTCCATGCCAGTCCTGTCAAACCCAAATGGTGTCTACAACTACTGGACAGGTAGATACGAGCCTCCGCCGAACCACACTTATACGAACGGGCTATGCGTGTCTAACTCGGCGCCAGTAGTGGAGCGTTCGTGCGCGCGAAAGCAGGAAACAGCCCACCAAATCCGAAGCCTGACCCAGACACGAGACAGCAGTCAAATGATGGTGGAAGTGGTCGTGGAAACCGCGGCAAACGAACGAGAGCATTTGTAGCGCAGGATCAGCAATCAGAGAGGTGGAATGATGAGCGATCTCAATCTCAACAACATCTTGGTCAGCCCCGATCGTATGCATCGAGAGTTTCCAGTCAATACTTGGACGAAGCCGGGCGATTAATTTGTTACGCATGTGGCGGAGAAGGTCATACAGCTAGACATTGCCCTGATCCCGAGGCTCGCGCTCTCAACGAAGCAAAGCGCCGACGAGTTGAGGCGAGACGACTACAACAATCATCGAAGGACGAACAAGAAGAGAAAGTACCTCCAGCGCAGTCTAAGCAACCACAACAGGGAAACGGCAACCGATCGTAGTGGAGGAGAATCTACGATTGGAGCAACTGTCATCCCCGTTGTGTCCAAGACGAAACAAAAAGACGAGTCACGTCCGCCAAGATCTCGAAAAGTATGGGCCGGGTGCTGCGCTTAGAGCGCAGCGCGAGCAAGCAGCAGCGGCAGCAGCTGCTGCAGCAGCTCAACCGAAAGAAAACGAGCCAAATCGCTGTGGCGAAAGCGCTTCTCGTGACGGCGAATCAAGTTCATGCAATATTCTCCAACATGAGATGCAACAAGAGGATCCCATGAAGACTCGGGCTAATCGTGAACTGTTATCAGCAGTAAAAGCACCGTTCAGCGCAGGAGCTAAAGCAGTAACCGTTGTTCGAAATGACGACGATGGAATTGATGCAATTGCCAGTTTGTTTCAAGATGTGCCAAGAACTGGGGAAGGCGTCCTTCGGAAGGGTCTGGACAAACAAGTTCCACCTGGGGAAGGCGCGGACACTAACCGTGCAATGACCAGTCGAACCTGTGGTCTTGTGGTGAGATCAACAGCCGATGCAAAGACTTGTGCGGACGCAGAATGTGAACGGCACTTCGAATTCGACGAAGAGTACTTGAGTCGAAGTGGGGTAGGAAATCAACTCGACCGCCTGCAGTGGCGAAATTGGCAAGTATGAATAACGGTTTACCAACAACCACCATGCTGCTGAAAGGCGCGCGAAAGCCGGTCAAAATTGATACGTGTGCACGGTACTCGATGGCTGGCACGGAATGGATGCAGTATGGAGAGAGGCTGCGGAAGAAACCACCAGCAACCGAGGTTGAGGGGATTGATGGGGAACCGCTAGCTGTTGTGGGCTTTTTCCGGTTCAAAATGCAGACTTTGTATCGCCAAGAGATCACGGTGGACGCGTGCGTCGTGGATGGCTTCTGGGGCGAATTTCTTATTGGTGTTGATTTTATGGTGAAGCATGGAGCTAAGCTGGATTTTACCGTGCACGAAATGACACTGCAGTACGAGAATCGCGAAGTTTTTGTGCCATTTAGAACGTACAACGACACATCTTCTGCGGCACATTGCGTTATTGCCCGTACAGCTCGCAAATGGAAGTCAAACACTCAATGTGTGCGCCACATTAATTTGGTGGTCGTTGGTGACGCAGGTGAGGTTGGAATGTTCGTGCCCGCGCCTAGGTCGCACGGAGACATGATGTTAGCTCCAGCAGTGACCAAGATTCACGATGGCGTCATAACAGTACCAGTGATGCTTGTCCATGGAAAGCGCAGAAAACTACCGTCTATGCAGGCCCTCGGTACGTGGGTAAACTCCCCTTCCGATGGAAGGGGAGTTTGAGATCCTGGCAGACGATGGTGAACTCTCTTACGAGCGTGTCGAAGCATGGATTCGCTCACTTGGAGATGTGGAGGAGCCACTCGAGCAGGAAGACAGTCTCGACATAGGACTAGAAGACCAAGATCACAAGAACCTGATTACAAAACATCTGCGGGCGCATCGTGAAGTCGCACGCGATAAAGGAAAATGCCCGCCAGTTGCAGCTGTTCCCGTCAAGCATCATATTGACACACAAGGCCATGGACCCATCATGATGAAGCGGCGTCGCCATGCCCAGAAGGAGAACGAAATTATATCTGCTAAAATCACGAAGATGAAAGACGCTGGTGTCATTGAAGAGGGAAATGGCGCTTGGGGATTTCCGGTGGTGTTAGTCAAGAAAAAAGACAGCGAAGTACGATTCTGTATCGACTATCGTGCCCTCAATCAGATTACAAAACGTGACGTTTACCCGCTGCCTCGAATTGACGAAACTCTCGAGATGTTGGGTGGGGCCAGGATGTATTCAACGCTAGATTTAAAATCTGGCTACTGGCAGATTGCTGTAGCATTGGCGGACCGCGATAAAACAGCTTTCACGTCCCGCGAAGGCCTGTTTAGATTTGTGCGTATGCCATTCGGGTTAATGAACGCACCAAGCACATTTCAGCGCGTCATGGATTGCGTCCTTCGAGGTCTCACGTGGCGAACGTGTTTGGTGAATCTGAATGACAATAATTTTCACGAAGGGTAGCGTTACGCAGCACGTCGTGGAGTTGGCAATGGTGCTTCGAAGACTCGAGCAGTCTGGCCTGACACTCAACATAAAGAAATGTAAATTTGCAACTTCGATCATCCAGTATCTTGGTCACGAGCTCAGTCCCGAAGGTATTCGTCCAATGCCGTCGGTAGTTGAATCCGTACACAGATTTCCGACGCCTAAAGATGTCGTCGAAGTTAAACGTTTCGTTCACATGGCTGGCTATTATCGGCGCTTTGTTCCCGGCTTCGGGGGAAAACTTGCAACACTCACTAATTTACTTCGGAAAAAGACAGCCTGGTGTTGGGGAGAAGAGCAGCAACGAGCTTTCGACTGGGTGAAAGACGTCCTCACAGAACGTCCTCTGTTGATTTACCCGGATTTTGAGAAGCCTTTTATCCTTGAAACGGATGCAAGTGTGGCTGGACTGGGTGCTTGCCTTATGCAAGATCAAGGTAATGGGCTACAACCAGTCGCGTATGCAAGCAAAGTGAACAGCGACACGATAGCGAAGTACTCGATTACAGAGCTAGAGTGCTTGGCAGTAGTTTGGTCTGTCAATCTCTTTCGTACCTGTACGGTCGAACGTTCACGATTCGTACCGACCACGCAGCACTCAAGAGGCTGATGACCGCCAGTGACCTCGCTGGACGCCTGCACAGATGGGCGTTAACACTTCAAGAGTTCGATTTTTGTATTGAGTATCGATCGGGCAAGTAGATCGCGGTTGCCGACGCGCTCTCACGTGCGCCGGTTTATCTAACCATTGTGAGTTCACTGACTAGCAAAGCCCCGGGAGATTCGCTACAATTGACGGATGATGAAATCGAAGTTGAGCAGCGACAAAGCGATTTGATTCAGCGGTTGGTCAAAGCAGGTGAATATGGCGGAATGAAAACTAGCAGTGCTTTTGGACTGGTCATCACAATCACTTCAGCAGGGCAGCGAGTCATATTGCCGCCTTCATTGTGGCCGGTGGTTTTTAAGGAGGCCCACGATTCGATTTGGTCTGGTCACCTACGTTATCGCCACACGCTGGCACGAATACGTCGCGTATTTTGGTGGCCCTGTATGAGCAAAACAGTAATGCAGAGGGTCCGTGGCTACCAAGACTGCGGTTCCAGGAAAGTTAGGCCACGTCAAGTCATTCCTCCGTTACGAAGTATTAAGGGCAGTGATGTTGGGGATCGTTGGGCTTTGGATATCGCCGGTCCGTTTCCGATTGCGCGAGGAAATCGCTACGTCGTTGCAGCTATCGAGTACGTCACACGTTATGCAGTCGCCGCGGTCGTTGAGAATCACACAGCCGAAAGTGTAGCGAACGTCATTATGAAGAACGTTGTTTTCCGATTTGGCTCGTTTCGAGAACTGCTGACCGATAGCTCAACTGAGCTAGTGGGCAAAGTGTTGGATATGTTGACTGTATTGCTACAAGCTCGGCAACTAAATCATGTTCCCTATCGACCACAGATGGTCGGCCTCGTTGAACGCTTTCATCGAACATGGAAGGAATGCGTCAGCCTCTTTGTGAATGAGTCCCAAGATGATTGGGACGAATGGGTTGATTGCGCGTTGTATGCGTACACCTCGGCGGTCCATTCCACGACGCACTTCACGCCGAACGAACTTATGCTAGGGCGACGTCAGCGTCCACCAAACGAGTTGCTACGACGAGATCAAGTGACACAAGCGGGTCCCGCCCAAGAGTATCACGATAGATTAGTAGAATCGATGCAGCTTGCCTTATCCGCCGCAAGTCGTGCTATGGCGAAGGAGCAATTGCAACAAGCTCGCTACTACAACCGGAAAGTGCGAAGTCAACGCGAGTTCAAACCCGGGGATTTGGTGTGGTTTTACAGTCCTCCGCGTGGCCCGAAGTTTAAGCATCGTTGGATCGGACCTGTAGAAGTGATTGATGATGCTGGTTATGATAACCTGCTGGTGCGACGCCATGATCAGGATGGTGATTCGGAAGATTTGATCGTGCACAGTAGCTTTGTGGTGAGCTACTACTGTCCGGAGGAAACCCTAACGACAGCAGCAAATGACTTCTTGATAGAACTAGACGACGACGAAATCGAAACAACACGTTTGTAGCACACGAGACCGCAGCTGTTGATGACAGTCACCGAACGACTCGTCCTGACCGTATCCGGGATGGTGAAGACCGACAGATTGACGATACGGTCAACCGATATGGAACCGACGAACCTGTCGTGTACACCTTTGCGTCCAGGAAGCGTCGTCGTAGACGCGAACCTCGCCCAGTTACAACTCAGCGGACTGGATCGTTGGGTCCGACTCCGTACGGCGCAGCGTCAGCGCGAGTGGTCCCTAATACTGACTGGCCATGTGTATAGGGTGACGCAGTATTTCTACTCTCCCCAGAAGACGCAACGGCGGCACTTGCGGCGGCAGCTATCAAAGGCTCGGGATGCGGTAGCATTGGCCACTGCCGACCCAACATCTGCATTCCACGAGCAACATTCCACTCTTCCACTCCATTTTCCGTTGCCATTCGCGCTGCATCTGCTAATATCCGAGGGCCACGCAACCGCACAATATTGCGAGTTGCCAAGTCAATACCCTCCAGAAAATACTCCATCAGCTCGTTGTCACCAACGCGACTACCCTCTGCCATTCGTCTCAATTGGCCAGCGTAGTCATGATAGCGCTCACCGGGCTGCCAACGTCTGTCTCCGAGTCTAATGCGAACACGCACATCTGTATCCGGCCGTCCGAATCGTTCTCGTAGTTGCTCGAACAGCAGCTCCGGTGTCTTGTCCTCGTTTCGCACCGTGATGCGAAGATTGTTAACCATCGTACCCCACCCGGCGTCTTCACCTTACTACCGATTGCATTAAAAAGCTGTTTGGGCTTGAAAACAGGTCCTCCATCATCTTCAATATCACCTAGTTCCTCGAGAATCCCCTCCACACCGCCAATCCAGGTTTTCACAGGCATGTCCGGGGATGGGAAATAATCAGGGATGTCCATGTCTTTTAGCAACCGTTTCTTTTGAGCGGTAGTCATGGTTCTTGATTGACCACTCCGAGCTATCGATGAGTGCGCGGGTCTCATTGGTCTAGCTAGGCGTGGAGGATTCGTGTTTCCTGGAGTAGCGGTAGGCACCCAACCTGCGGCCCGGGCCGCCACCATCCACACAGGCGTGGACTGTTACTGTCGTCACTCTCGTCAATCAAATCGTCCAGTTCGTCTTCGAAGGAGTTCTCGTGACTACTTGTTACGTTCGCCAGTGTAGTCAGAGTCGGAGTCATCGCCACTGCTACCACCATCACCAGGACGCTGGCCACCAGCTCCAGTCCGTCCATGATAACCTCCACCGCGGCCTCGGCCAGGATTACCAGCAACGTCTCCGGGGCCATGTCCACGCTCGCTTCCTCGGCCCGATCCACGTCCACGTAACCGTCTCTGTCCACCATTACCACGTCTGGTCGAGACGTAATCAGCAACAACACTGGCGGCGGTTGGCGCCTGTGATCGGGTAGTAACCATGTCTTCAACTGCGGCCGTTCGTGCCCGTAGGTCTGGCTGACTTGTAATCAAGTCCGCAGCCCTTGTATGCCAACCACCATGTAAGAGTGGAGCACTCACTCTCCCGTCGTAAGCTCAGCGACGACACCCACTTGCTGAGAAGAATAGGTC
>JAIKVD010000950.1:0-13760 GCA_024679075.1 Phytophthora uliginosa | reverse complement strand
CATCCGCCACCCGTGGCCGCTGAGCCTCTGCTTCGACCCGCTCGGGCGCGACGGGCGTCTGCTGCGGCTCTGCAAGCGCGCCACCATCCAGTTCGTCTTCATCAAGCCCATCTTCGCGGCGCTGTCGCTGCTCATGCTGGCCTGCGGCAAGTACCACACGCTCGCGTACCAGCTCATCCTGGCCGTGGTCTACAACGTCTCGTACTCGCTGGCGCTCTACGGGCTGTGGCTCTTCTACCTGGCCACGAGGCACATCCTGCAGCCGTTCAACCCCGTGCTCAAGTTCTTCGCCGTCAAGAGCGTCGTGTTCCTCACCTTCTGGCAGAACAGTCTGCTGGACTTCATACGAGCAGACCTTCGCCTGGAAGGACCTCATCCTGTGTGTGGAGATGGTGCCGTTCGCCTTCGTGCACTTGCTGGCCTTCAACTCGAGTCAGTTCAAGAAGAACCTCGACCGGCTGCCGGATTCGGAGGTGCTCAACAACATGAAGGAGGTGCTTAGTCTCTCGGACATCCTGGCGGACGCCTACCACAACTTCATGCCGTCCTACCGCGACTACATGCTGCAGCGCGGCGGCGAGTCCACCGGCCGTGCTCGTGGCAAGAACAAAGCCTCGGGCTTCGGCGACACGTCCTCGTCCGAAGGCAGCCCGACGCCCATGGCGCACTCCAACCCGCGCGTCCCGCGCTTCGTGATCGACGACGAGGACGACGACGAGATGGAGGAGATCGACCTCGAGTCGAACGTCAGCACTACGACGTCGTCCGCTGAACTGCCGATATCGACGAAGAACGCGGTGCCCGAGCTGAAACTGCCACCGGAGAAGGAGGCGGCAGAAGACGATAAAGAAGCGGGCGCGGACGTCATCATGGCCAACCCGCAGGACGATGACCAAGTCAAGACCGAAGAGGCCGCCCTCGAGGAAGGTACCACCAGCACAGCGGCTGATCAACGGCCAGCACCGTCGGTAGAGGC
Source organism: Phytophthora uliginosa (assembly GCA_024679075.1). Taxonomy (NCBI): domain Eukaryota; phylum Oomycota; class Peronosporomycetes; order Peronosporales; family Peronosporaceae; genus Phytophthora; species Phytophthora uliginosa. Next base: position 12,784 of record JAIKVD010000950.1, on the reverse strand, counting down.
TCCAACCCGACAACGATCCAGCAGCTCGCCAAGTGCCGCCAGTGCTCATGAACGCACACGGCACGAAGAGGACAGCGCGACTTTGTAGACAGAAAGCCCGCTGCTGTAGCTAGTTAGTACTTTTAAGTAAAATCTTATCGTGAGCGTATCGCTATCACCAACTTACACAAATTGCCATTTCATCGTTCGATGAAGCATTCAAGCAGCGTTTAATCTGCCCTTCGTGGATACGAAACACTACATCATATAGTCTACTATAATAGACGAGGCGATTGATGAAGCTCAAACCAGCCCTCAAGAAACTGAGCAACACGTCTGCGGTCCAGTCAGATGAGATAATAGACCGCCATGGCGTTGCTTCCTGCACCCAACAACTCTTGACAGGAGTCTTTTGTTGGTGCGCGTGCTGGTACCGACTGCTATGCCACTCCGAGTAGTCCCAGAATGGGTCTGTTGCCTTGATTGAAGTGGATGATGCTCAACACCCACTGGAATTTTCTTCTCGGGGACCAATCACAGCGCGGCGTTCAAAACTTCTAGTCCAGAGACCTCGACTGGATGACGACGGCGACGTAAACTGGGTACGTTAAAGGGTAACTTTAGGATCTCAAAAATATGGGGAGAGCGTTACCCAACTCACGAACACAAAATTACACGAATTCGCAGGCGGTTGAGGCCAAACTCTTGGCGTCAGTCCTGGTAGTATAGTACATGAGGCTGCACGTCTCATCCTCAAAGAAGGCCATCTTCGTATTGCTAGGAATAGTCGACCATCGCGCGAAGGAAATCTTGGCCAGGGTGCAGGAAGAAAACTTGTAGCACCTTTGGGTGCGCTGCAAGGTAAAATGCCGGATTTGCGACGTCGAGCCTGCGTAGCTCCAGAACGTGAGCGAGACGAAAGGAGATTCCAGTTCCGATGCGAAGCAGTCGTCCAGGATAACTCCAACGATCAGGAGCAGTGGCAGCATCGTCATAATCATTTCGTTGCACGGCAGTTGATGAACTGCGCGCTCGGACGCGTAAATCGGACTATGGCTCAGCTTCTAGCGCAGACAAGCTGACGCAATCTGAGGGACGAAGCGATACGTACGTGTTCGAGTTCCGGCTGAAGTAAAATCATTCCCACTCAAAGCACGCTGCAGGGCTCCGAAGTCACATCAAACGAGAGAGCAATCGAATTATAAATAATAATTAATGGAAAAAAACAACTTAAAAAAGTTGTTAAAGTGGTTATAAATACTGAACCTTTACGTCCAATATAAGCAGAGAACCTGAACAATACATCTTCGTAGACAATCGAACCACCGGCAGAGTACAGGAACGATCCGATCAACTCCAGCCTTTATGAACGCCACGCTCTGCGAGTCTCTGGTAGTAGTGTTGTTTGCGAGCAGCTTCGGATTGGTCACAAAAACGATCCAAATACGCATAACAATTCCGATCATTTCAACATGCGCGCAATCGCTTTATGGCTACATTTGTCAATACCGGTATGTAGAGGTTCGTTCGGTGCCTACAGAACGGTGGGGGCAGGGAATGGAATCCGAGTATTCCGGATGTATTCCGAATATTGCGATTATTCCGAATACGGGTTCGCGCAACCAACACTATCTGGTAGTGACCACATAGGCAACATCTTTGCAGGCTTTGTCCACGAAGATGTCCAGTTTCAGGCTTGGGGGTATCGCCTTTAAGCACGTGCTGGGTGGGAACGAAATATTCAGCGAAGCTCCACAGCCTTAGGTCCACATATTCGGTCTTGCTGTACGCGTGGGCGATCTCTGTGATGAGACCGATGAAAACGGCCGCAACTTGAAATATGATATTAGCCATAGCTGGGATGGTTTGAGATTGAAGGCGAAATCGGTAATAGCTTGATATGATATATCACTCTTGCTTGCTCCATTCAGCATTTTCTCGTTGCTTCCCCAGTTTCACTTCACCAGGAGTGGCGACACAAGTTTGGCATTCGTCAAGGCAGGGGTGAGCGGAAAAGTGTCCGCAGTTATGGTCCACGATGATGCCTCAAGGAACGTGGACTACAGCAGTGACTTGTACACTTCCGGCCCTAGCTAGTTGGAGACATTCCAAGCCACCACTTCCGGGGGGAGCGCGCACCAGCTCATGCTCTCGCGGCCGGAAATCCGCGACAACGTGGTGGAGGAGCTCAATCAAGCACACCATCTCGCTTGCGCCTAACGACTGAAAAGGCTGCACGTCGTGTCCACTTAACGTCTGGAACCTCAAGGTTTGCTATTGTGCAGCGTAAGTTTTTTTTTTACGGGTCTTTTTTTCAGTGATGATGTACTTACGCACATAACTCGATGCAATCAATGAAAGGCGACGAGGTTCTACCGTCTTGAAAGTATCCGCGATGGCGGTGTCATGTTCATTCGAACCGTTTCTGAAGGTTTCGTGCTTTTCGGGGCAGTCACTACACCACACTACGACGCTTTAGACGGGCTGAGAGTGAGTATGGTGAAGAAGTCGGCGAGAGTGTACGTGGGCGACACGGACGGCGGCGTCAAGGCTGACGACGCTGCGGCTGCGACTCCGGAGTCTTCAGCTGCCGAGAAGAAGGCGAGGAGGAAGCTGATGGCGAGGCTGTCGCACGATATCTCGACGGAGCAGTTGTTCTCGGACGAACTCATCGACGGGAAGGTGGCCGACGGCGAGGATGACGAGTCCGGCCCCGGTAGCGACACCGACGACCAAGCTCCACGAGATGGTGACCACCCCACTGCAGCGAAAGAGGGGCGCTTGTATCGGATTGAGTCGCACTCGGCTCTCAGTTCACTGGAGGCGAAGTATCTGGAGAAGGTTCCGTCCTCCGCATCGTCCATGGAGCCGCGACCAGCAGCTCGCACGCACAAGCTAGCGCCGCTTCCTGGGAGCCCCAATGCTCGAAATGCAGAAGCTGTGTCTCCAGACTCGACATCTCGGCCGCCTGCGTTGTTCGCCGCCCCGGAGAAAGAAGGAGCGAGTGCTCAACCAATGCTCCAGGTGTGCTCGCAGTGCAGCAAGAGTCGAGAAATGCCGCCGATGCACTGCGCTGCGTACACTGGGCACGTCACCTGTCTAGAACTCCTGCATCACGCCGAGGCTGAGGTTACGGACGACCAAGGCAAGAAGAAGACGACGTCTACGTGGCTCGACAAAAAGCAGAGAACTCCGTTGTTCTACGCGTGCGCAGCGAATCGACTAGAGTGCTGCGCGTTGTTGGCGCGTGTGCGGCGCGTGTGGCTTAACACTGCGGATCGTCAGATGGATACGCCGGTGCACGTGTGCTGCTTCTTTGGCTGGCACAAGTGCTTGCAGCTGCTGCTAGACGCTGGCGCTGATCCCCACGGACGCAACGCCAAAGGCTTCAAGCCGTCTCATTTGGCAGCTACGCCCGAGTGCCTTGAAGCGCTGCTAGCTTTTGGCGACGACCTTCTTCAAGGAGACAAGCTTGGTCGGTCGCCTCTGTTCGTTGCCTGTGCTCGAAATCGCGTCGCGTGTGTGGAGTTCCTGTGTGCTTGGAACAACCAGTCTCGCTCCTGGATGCTGGAGCTAGAAGACCAGCGAGGCGATCGTGCTATCCACGCAGCCGCGTGCAATGGCAGCACTGCTTCTCTGGCGGTTATACTGCGCTATGGCGCTGACCCGCTGACGAACAATGCGAAAGGCATGAGTCCGAAGGATTTAGCTGCTGCTAACAAGCATCCGGAGTGTGAGGAGCTACTGGTTCAAGCGGAAAAGGAACTGGCAGCAAGTGCAGGGACATCCTGGCTCGCTCCTGCCAACGCAGCAGATAGTGGAGACAACAACTACACTGACGCAAAAGCTGAGGGCACGAACACCGACTGGGTCCAGTGCTGGGACAACGATAGCGGCCAAGCATTCTACTACAACAACCTCACGGGGAAGTGTCAGTGGGAAGTTCCTACCGGATTCGACGTCTCACTGCAACCACAGCAACCTGCAGCCTCAGCGAGCAACACCCAGCAATACGACACGTACTCGGAAAGCACCAGTGAAGTCGACGATGGCAATGAAGAGTACGTCTGGGTGAAGAAGAAGAAGCAGACTGTGTGCGTGGTTACCAGCAAAGAAACAGAGTGGACAGCAGTCCAAGACCCAGTGTCGCGTGCGATCTACTACAAGAACACTCGAACAGGTCAGTCGCAGTGGGAAGAGCCTGACGCAGTGCGTGAACTCGCGAACGCTGCTGGGGCGCGGACATCCCAAGAAGCGTCACGGGTGTGGGAAGGTCTGGATACGTCTCGTTCAGCTCTCGCAGCTGCAATCGCTCGCGAAAAACGGAGGCAGCTTGAGGAGCACGAGCAGACGCTGCTGCAAGCGAGGCTCCATGTGCGCCAGCGCCGCGAAGACATCGCAAAGCGTGAGGAACAGGCTCGGCTAGCTCAGTTGCTCCCGCGTTCATCATTCGTGCGCCGCAAGAAGCAATCGATGATGATGAAGGTCACAACACACAACCGCCAAGCTACCAAGACAACCGCTACAGCGCTCAACGGGAAGGGCAAGAGACAATCAAGTCTAAGTGAGACTTTGAACGAAAACGAAGAAGCAAATGAGGCCCCTGGTGATCCTAACGATGAAAGTGATGAAGAGGGAGGGGCCGAGGCAAGACTGGAAGAGATCTGCGCGAACGAACCAGCGCTCGACATGTTCCTGAGCACATACCTGAAGCTACGTGGCGTCCGAGATCTGCAGGTCCTCACGACGGAGAAGCGATTGAGCAATTGTCTCTTTCACTACTACGTGGCGCTTGTGGATCCCGTGCACCAACGAGGCATGAGCAAAAGTCAATTTCGCGTCGTGTTGCGTGATATGAACGTGATTCCTGGTGGTGCTCCATCAACGTCGGCGTCTTCTTTAGTGGCTTCTCAAAGCGGGGCCAACCTACCTCCGCTCAAACTTCACGTGACGGACCTCATCTTTTCTCAAGCCGAGCGTTCAATGGCACAAGAAGGCTCACCAACCAACGCGTCGAGGATGGCACATCGCCTGGCCGCTCCTTTAGCCGCTGGAGCAGACACGCACTTGAGTCTGAGTGGATTTACAGCCGCAATGCTCATTGTGCGAGAGCGCGTAGTCGCACAAATGGAACAAGTCATGCAGCAAGCAGGTGGAGTGGACCCTGAGATAGACGACGACGAGGAATGGTTCATGCTTCGGTACCTGGTGCCTCTATCGCTGCGGCTTGGAACACGACTTATTACGCAGATCCGTCGCTGCAAGGAGCTGGACCTTCAACTCACGGGGTCACAAGAGCCAACTGCATCTGCTGCGCGGCAACTTCTAGCTGCCAACCGAGCTGCAGTTCAACTGCTCCATCGCCACTACTCTCGCCGCGAGCTTCATGCAGATGCGGATGGTGGTGCTCCGGTTGTTTCGATGCCCAAGACGGCAGCTCCTCGCCGACTGGCCATGCTCACGTTCCGTGGGCTGGCGATGTTTGCAAGTGACTTCAGCCTGCTGACTCCTGGTGCTGGCCTACCCGCCCTGCATTTCTTGCTGGAAGCGGTCAATTGGATATCCGGCAGTGCGCACACGGAGGTGATCTCCTTCGAGAAGTTTCAGCTGCTGCTCGTCATGTTGGCTGTGCTCCCGTTGGCACCTCCAAACGCAAGCCCGTGGGCGTCTTGGATTGGCGAGAGTGAGGCTTCCTCCCAAACTGGTTCTCGACTGCTTGTTGAACCCTTGACGACATTCTTCAAACGACTAGCAGGCAGCCCGGCACTCGTCCGAGTCACAGCTGAGTCCAATATCGTCAGCGATGACAGCGCCAATGATTTAGGTGCTGCCCCAGCAGCAAGCAACCCGCAGTCACTTTTTGTTCTTGCGGTGTCGTCCGATGATAGCCCACCCAACAACCAAGAGTGACACGAACAAGAACAAACTCTGCAACTATCAAAGAAAGTGGAAGTATGTCGAGTTTGGGTCTTCTCTCTCTCTGAGCCTAGTTACTATGAGCCACGCAGCCTCTCAGCTCCACCAACTCACTGTGCAAGTCTCTCCAGTTCGTACGCTACGAGCGCAAGCGAAACTCGCTCCTTCGGGTTGCGTTCGCACATCCGCTGAACTAGTCGCCACGCATCCGTCGTCATGGCCTCTGGTCGCTGCAGCGCGTTGCTCGCCTTGGTCTTGAGGATTTCGCTCGACTCCATGCCCTGAAAGGGACTTTTCTTCCCGATCGCTTCCGTGATGGTCAGCCCGAACGTGTACACATCGGCCTCGAATCCAGGACTATGCATACCGTCAGCCTCGCCATCCGCACCGATTCCAACGCATTCCGGAGCGGCGAACTCCTCGCGCTTCCCAGGTGAAATGCTGTTGCTCTGGTTGTCCTCGCGAACGTAAGAGGCGCCGAACCCGAACAACTTGACGTGGCCGTGGTCGTTGATGAGTATTTTCGAGCTGCTGAGGTTCCCATGAACGACCTTCCTACTGTGCAGATACAGGAGCCCCGAGGCCGCTTGATGCAGAACCCCCCACACTTGTTTCAGCATCAACTCGTCCCAGCAGCGATCCAGACTCGTCTTGCTCGCGTACTCGTAGACGAAAAACGGCGCGCCGCGGTCAGCCCCAGCTCCGTAGAGCTGAGCCACGTTCGGGTGAAGCAGCGTACGCCACACCGCAAAGTGCTTCTCGAACACCGGGTTCGTGTCGACAGCGACCACGAGCTTCTTGACTGCGACTTGCGCGCCCTGCCACCTGCGGACAACAATCTCCGCGAACTCCTTCTTGGCGATAGTCTCAGCGTGGGAGGAGAGTTCATTGGCGGCGATCAACCAGGACGGAGGCTTGTCCAGCTTCTTCCCAGAGAGAAAGTGCTCTTCGGCCACCTCGAGAATGAGCTGCTGGCGCTTGTGGTGCATCGACACGGGCGACTCCGGCAGGTCTCGCTTCACGGAGAGCACCAGCTCCTCGATCTTGCTCGAGGGCCACTTCTTGTCGTCATCGAGGGCTTTCCAGACCTTATCGCGTAGTCCGTGGGTCGACGACAACGCAGTCGCCACGTCCTGCTCGTACTTGCTGCGCCATTCGAGCAGGTTTGCGGCTTCCTTGAGTCCGATCAAGCACAAACCATCAAGCCGCTCGTTGTAGAGCTTCACCTTGTCTGGGAAGGTGTTCGGTTTCAGCCAGCGCGAGACGAAGTCTTGATCGGCGTATTCGGTGACAGCGGCCGAGAACTCGTTCACCAGCTTGCTTAGACTCGACAAGAGGCCGTTGGCCTCGATCGTGGCAGGATCGATGGTACTCAGCATATCCAGGAACCGCTTGAGACGCTCGTGCAAACTCTTGCACAGCTCGTTACTGTCGTCCAGCTCTTCGTATTTGCTGTACAGGTCGCCCAGGAACCCCAGGATCGAACTGAGAGTGGGGAGCTCCATCGTGCTCTTGGGTCAGCGAGTCGAATCGAAAATGGCAAGCTCAGTCGTCGTCTTCTCTGTACACCTTCATAGGCGTGAAATCTCGAGCGGTTGCATTCGCAAGGTCGAGGGTCCATTGGAACAGCTTGACAGTTACCGTTTTGAGACTGAGCGACTTGGCTGCAGTGCGACCAAGTAACCCGGCTTAGTGCATCCATAGGTAGGACCCGGACGGGATGAAAACCATTTTTTTTCGGCTCGTGGTCAACGCGATCATGGGATTTCCCATGCGATGGCGAGGACTGTCGATTGTTCAGCCCGGCGGAATTCGAGCAGTTCACGTTTCATCATGTGGAGCGCCGGCACGCGGGGCAGCAAAGGCATCATCCATGTCAAGGGAAGCTCTCGAGCCAATCAACTCAAAAACGCCCCTGATGCTGCGAAGAGGAAGACGGAGATCCCCATTACACCTACCACGCAGCTCGGTGTGTAGGGAGTTGACCCCGTTCGCGTCCGGCGTCTTTGGGATAGTGTATCGTATCGCGCGAAGTGGTCGAACTGTGACGTTGTGGAAAAGGAGATCCCGGTCAACTTGGACAACGACATGGAGCGCTTCCAGCAGGAAGTAGAGATCTGGAGGGAGCTTCGGTACGCAAACGTTGTTCCCTTCTACGGGGCTAACCATACGGAGCGACCGTGCTTCATCGTGTCCAGCTACGCAGCTATTGAAGTATCTCAAGAACTCAAAGGTGCCTTCCTGGATGTCCCGTCGCAGTGTCTGCAGAAGGACATTACGACGGCCCATACTTTCTGGATCTGTCCTGGAGCGGCTGCCCAGTGGACGGTATTCCATGCCCCATGGGCAGCCCTTGGCCTGGACAGCAAGGACAGGAACTGCCGTGCCACTTTCGCTCTAACTCTAGCCTATGTGCCGGCTCGGGTCTGGGACCTACTCGACGATCTCCACCATAGTGTCTCGGAGGAGTTCCGTAACCAGGTTCGCGGTCAAGTCCATCAACTACTACAGTGGTGCTGGGCTCTAGGAGTCGTTACCACGCTGCAAGGAATATGGCGACGTCGCTGCCTATATCGGGAAAACCTCGAGGATACATCCGCCGACACAGCGGCAGCCATCCTCCATGGACGCCTGCGATCGGCCTACCTCACTATCAGGATTTATGCGTCGGCCCCATCCGCGCCGTCACATCGCGTTGCAGCGGCGAAAGTCTGCTATCTGGCGTTGACCCAGGCGCTGGAACCTAGTATCCATATCCCACGACCGACGAGTCGCGCGGAACATCGGCTACTCTTCTTTGATGGCGGGTCGAGAGGTAACCCAGGCCCTGGCGGGGCTGGCGCGGTCATTGTCGCAGTGGGCGGCAGACATATCACCCCCACCATCTTGTGGATGGCTAGCGTATCCTACGCTACGCGCACCACCAACAATGTTGCCGAATATCAAGGGCTCCTGGTTGGCCTTCGCTACGCCTCACGCCACCGCCTCTACGGACTGCACGTAATCGGTGACAGCCAACTCATCTTGACCCAGCTCAGCCAGCGGCGTCTCCCTCGGACCCGGCATCTCCAAGACAGGTACGATCAGTGCCGGACGCTTGCGGATCGACTGATGATCACGTCATGGACGCACCATCTACGGCAATTCAACAAAATGGCAGATTCGCTCGCGAACATTGCCATGGACACCAAAAGAGCATCGAAGTGACTGCGGCAGACGTTATGCGTTTGCCTCCGCGTTGGAACCCAGTGGTTCAGGCCCTCCAGGGGGACAAAGACCATTGGCTCGACAACACACCGGATCTGGAGGGGACATGCCGGGCCGAGGGGGTGATTCACGGCGACCTGAAATGCAACAGCGTGGTCGTCGATCTGGACGGCACAGCAATGCTGACGGACTTCGGGTTGAGTTTCCTCGAGTCGGGACCGACTCCATGCAGGATAAATGCCTACGCTGGGTGCGATGCAGTGGCGAGCTCCGGAGTATGCAACGATGACAGTGACAAAGCCGTTGCTCGCGTCGGACGTGTACTCGCTGGGTATGTGCATCATTGAGGCTGGTTGCTTGCCGTGGGGTGCTGGGACGACAACCGACGAGATCCGAGACAAACTTCGCAGAGGTGAACAAGTGGTCGAAAAACCAGCCAAGCTGATGACAGATGAGCAGTGGAAGCTGGTTGAAAAGATGATCGCTACTTGTCGTGAAGACCGCCCGAAGATGGGAGAAGTCTTGTCAGCACTCGAGAAATTGGCAAGACAAGAGCGCTGCCCTTACTCTAGTAAACGCTAAGGGAGCAGTTGCACGAAGCAATTAGCAAGTTTGCAGCTCTAAAATGCAGAAGCGACGCCCTTACCTGGAGAAAGAAAAAGAAAAGGAAGAACTCGTAAGCTTCATTTCCCTTTTGACCTTCGTGATGTAGTTTTTTGTCCACCCTGGTCTTGAAAATAGCGAGCTGGTCCTCTTCAATTGCGAATTGTTTTTTCGCGTGGTCTTCGAAACGAGATGGAGTCGGCGCCGCAAGGAAGCCAGCACTAGGTAGCGGACACGGCAGACCACATGAGTTGAAGGAGAACTCGTTTCAGCGGGTTTATCTGGTGAGGTGAGGAACTCATTTTTTTTTATTCCAGTGTCGTGGAGATAGATAGGAACTTGTGAACATTACCCTCCGAAAGTTTCACAAGTTGTGGGTCCTGAGTTCATTTGCCTCAGGTCTGGTGGGCGGAGATGTGTACGTTGACGAGCAGCCGCTGTGGCTCAAGGGCTGCGTCTTCCCCGTCGTCTTCTGGGTCATCACTTGCAACGCCGACATTCTCTTCCAAAGTGGCGTTGAACTGCTTTCAGTTGTTGATGGTGGGGTGGATTTTGTTGGGACACCGCCGCCACTATCGGGGTCCTCGAGGTCTGCGAGCGTCATCGGTACTTGCTTCGGCGTCAAGGTGTGGCTCGGTTCATGCTCACTTCCTGTTAAATCGTCCCAATGGCCCTCTCGCTGATCCTTTGGCCCCCTGGACTTCTGTAGCAAGTTGTCTAGAGTCTGCAGCGATTGCCGTATCACTGTTCCATTACCATCATCGTACTCATCGCCCCTCGTTCGTGCAGGCCCAGCAGAAGCAGCAAAGTCGGCCCTCGGTTGTCTAGGGGGCGGATTTGTCGTCACCGGTGGACCAGCGGAAGCGGACAAGTCCACTCTGCGGCGACGAGGCTTGACGACATTGAACGCGCGGTTGCGCTGCGTGACGCCTCTGGGAGACGTAAGCGCGCCGTACTGTCCAGCTCGGATCTCCTGGCGCGCGATGGCGATCGCGTCCTCCTCGGTCGTACGCGTAATGCAGGGCGTGCAGAGCTCGACCGTGACCGCGTGGGTCTCTTTGCTGCCGAACGCACCAGGGAACAGCAGCTTCTGGCTCACGCTGCAGCGCGAGCACATGCGGACGCCACACATCTCACAACGCGTCGGTGAGCTGAAAGCTCGATCCAGTCCCTTCCTACACAGCGGACACTGCTCCGGCGGCACCAGTGCCCCGGCAGGCGGCAGCTTGCCCTTGTGCTGCAGCCTCCACGCCAACTTCCGGCGCTGCGCACAGACGCCTGCCTTCCAGAAGTACGTGAGGCCGTTGGCCGTCGACAGCAGCGCGAGACTGTCCAGCACTCTCCCCTGTGCGGCCACACGTCCCGTCATGAAGACGTCCACCTGAGTTGGGTCCCCTTGTCGCTGCTGCAGCAGCACACAGGAGGACACTCTGGCCCGCACGAGCCCCAGCTCGCGTCGCAGCTCCGGGTACTGCGGCAGACTCACCGAGTGGATGAGGAAGTGGCCGAGCTTGGAACCGTCCGGCCGGCTCTTGATGCCCACGTGCTCCATGTACACAATGTCCCGAGGCAAGACGACGGCGCCCATGGCGGGAGGGGGGGCTCAAGCCCAAGAATCGGAATGGGTGGGCGATGGTGGGTTCTCGCAGCTCTTGGAGGACCTGGGCGTCCACCACTTCGTCGTCCGAGACGATCGCCTTGGCCATCACGTGGGCGGCTGTGGGCGTGTGAATACCGTACATAACGTCCTCCAACGTCCCTTCGAGAGTGCCAACCGCCAGCAGTTGCGGCAGCGGCCAGTCCTCATCGTTCGGAGGACCCATCACCCCACCAGTGGAGGACCCTTCGGTGGACACCTGGCTGCGGCTGTGGCATCGGCGGTGGAAGGCTGCACTCGAGCGCTCGCGGAAGACGGTGACGCGCTCCCTCGTCTTGAGAGGCTTCCACCGGCGTTTGTCCACGACGCAGTTGCCCCGAGTCAAGTGCTGGTCGAGCTGGAGCTCGGCCAGCGCCAGCTGCTGCTCCGCGAGCGCCTCCAGTGCGTCCTGCTGCTCCACGGGCATCGACACGCTAGCGAACGCCCCACGGGGCAGCGGGAACCTCTTCTTCATGGTCCAACTTCGACTTGCGCGGCAGGAGGCGGATTCGCGAGTGGCGTCAACAGGCCAACGTACGTGACACGAGACTTGGCAGGGAGGGACTGTACGTGTACTGCGCTTACTACGCCTCGAACAGCCGGAGACGCGGCACGGACAGTGTTGAAGTCCAAGTCGTCGAAGGAAGGATGCAATGGCGACAAGGCAAATGCCTACGCTGCTGCTTGGGGCGTGCGAATACATCGATCAATAAGGTTGCCGCCATGTTGCTGCTGCATTGGTGCAGGCTTCATCGCCTTCCCCCCCATTGCCGCTTGGACTCGCGTCTGCGGACGTGATTGCTGGCTGTGTGCAATGTCGTTCGCCTTTCGCGAGTGGGACGGCTGCGCGGTGTCTGCGTCGGCTGTCGCTGAGTTTTTAAGGCGCTGGGTTCGCGTGTGCAGCGGCCTTTCGAGCACGGAGGCTGAGTCTGGATGGAATTCAGAAGACAGGTCTGCTGTGAATCACAGCCTGTGATCGCAGCCCGAGGGCGGACCGATGACCGGCCCTGACGTAGCTGAGACGCTGCCAAGCCACGGAGACCGAGCGCATGGGCGTCGAGCTATCGACAAGCTCCAATGGATTCACATCGCACCTGGCCACATGGCGGCGTCGAACGCCTTACTGCCGGCTCTTGCGGATACATGTACATCTTGGTGTCGTCCGATAGAGCTTCAGCTTCAGGATTGATTGGCTAACTTAGAGTTATAGCGATACTACAATACTGCGGGCGCCCCTGCCTTTGAGGGAGCCCTACTTAGTCCAACTCGATGTCCATTTCGGCCGTGGTGGCGCACAGGGACTGCGACTGCAGCTGCATGGACTGCGTGTTGCGCCACACGAGCTGGTACACGCTCTCGGCGTTCTGCCGCAGCTCCTCCATGCGCCGTATGAGCTCGCGCTGTCGCCGCAACTGGCTGGTCATCGCCGGCGCGCTGGGCTTG
>JAIKVD010000949.1:0-13762 GCA_024679075.1 Phytophthora uliginosa | reverse complement strand
TCGGCGGAGCCGTCGACGCAGAAGGCTGGACGGACAAGGAGGTGTACGTTGAGCCGGACAGGACGGAGGCGTGCACACGGCGACGCGAGCTGGAAACCGGTGGCGGACTGGACTGGAACGGGCACGGGAACGGAATCGGGCACGGTAACTGGAACTGGAACTGGTCGGAGGAAGCGTGCGTTGAGTCGGAAGTGCTACCAAGTGTAAGGCTTTTGGTTGGGCTTGTGGTTTTTCAGGTAAATTGGAAACTAAATTGATCTGTCTTATCTGTTTGCTTTGTTCTATCCGTTTACCTAAGGGCGCCCTCGTGGCGCGCCGTCTTGAACATGCAGTGGTTGGCTGGGGCTCGCTGGAGCTCGCGCTTGCGCAACCATGGTAAGTATGCAGGTGACGATTCAGGATCTCTGTGCGCGGACTCAACCGATGATGGTGTGGTGTTCTGCTCTTGCACGTGCAGATCATTACATTTGCAGAATTGGTCCCGAGGTCCTTCAAAGGTGTATTGCTTTACCGATATCCGACCGGACGTTGCGCCATCTCCGCCTTCGCCAAAACATACGAAACCTTCCCCAGCTCGACGCAGTTCAACCGACCTGCCTCCTCTTGGCGATTTGCAATCTACGGACGGGTTTGGTCGTAGCTCACCATTGCGCCGCCCCACCTCTGTGTTTTTAACACCACGAACGCTGATGAAGTCAGGTTCCAAGCGTTTGCTTGACTTAGGCCGCAGCAGTCGAGGATTTGCGTACACCGCTGGTGAAGAGATTTCGGAGAAGAACAATCCGACTGAATGTCGAAGACCCACCCAAGTGAACATTGACGGGATGCTGGTGGTGCGGAAAGACCAAGCGCGCATCTTGGAGCAGACGTTGCAGCTGCTGTTTTCGTGCGAAGCGCTGGTCGTGACCGAGTTCGTCAAGTTCTTGTTCCTCTTATGCTGGGTACGTAGACTCCATTATCATATGCAGCATAGTTTAACGTTCTTACCGATCTGTTCCTTGATAGGTCTACTGCTTGCCACACTTTGGACTTTGCCAAGCGCTCGCTACAGTATTTTCCTTCCTGATACTTCTAGCGAGGAGATAGTCGAGAGGATGTTGTGGTGTCTTTGCTTTTCATTGTTCTTCAAAAAGTACCGCATTTCGCCAGTGCACCTTTGGCGTTTCTCCTCGAACAGCAATACGCGAATTTCCAGACCAAATTGGTGAGCTGCTTCATCGCGCTGGTCTTTTCGACTCCTGTGCATCAAGGTACGCACGAGAGTCGTAAATTATTATTTCGACTTCTGAAATAGTGACTAACATACATGGTGTTGATGTGGGTGGAAGGAATGAACTGGGCTTCAGGCAAGCGATGACCAGCTACCACTCGATCATCGAAAGTCTGGTGGAGTTCTCGCCCCACTTGAATGATAAGCCAAGGTCTGAGAAGACCTTGCACAATATTCGAGTGTGACAAAACTGGATTGGTGAAGTGCCAAGATACAGTATCGCCCTCGTTTGAGGTGCAGCAGATAGCCAAGAGGTGTAGGAGAAATCGTTAGTTAGTTCTAACCCGCGTTTGCAAATGCCGAAAAAACTACAAACCCGCGTTTCCAATGCAAAAAAAACCTGCAAGGAATTAATGATCTCGGCAAAATAAACTTCGTTGCAAGCAACCTTGACATCCATAGCGTGCCTCCATCAATGTGCCTCACAATCAATAGTAAATCATACAATAAAAACATATATATCCAATTAATAAAGCAGCATAATAATAATAAAGCTACTATGAATTCCAGTTACTACAAAAATCCAACCACCCTACCCCTTCCCCAAATACAAACACCAAGTCAACAAAAAGAAAATCCCCCCTACTGGTAGCATTTTGCGCGCGAAAGCGAAAGCCCAAGAAGAACAAGGCCCCGAGTACTACCGCTAACTCTCTACTGCTACTGATGCGCGGCTACGACACCGCGTTCGTCGAGACCGAGGCGCCCGACCCGCTCGCCGGGCAGCCCACCGACCAGTACGGCGTCCCCCTCTCCGTCCTGCACAGCCCGCAGACCGACCTGCCCGTGTGGCAATACATCCACCAACTGGCGACACCCCTCCCCAACTCCAAGAGCCCCGACCGCCCTCACACGCACATCTGCATCTTGTGCTCGGCGTCTCCGCCGCTGCGCCCCTCGGGGAAGAAAACGTTCACGTGGCGCAACGCTCTGATGCGGCAGCGGATGTCGACGAACGCCGTGTCACACCTGCAGCGCGTGCACCCGGACGAGTTCGTCTCCATTGCCGACTACAAGCAACGCAAGCGCCAGGTGCTGGAGGAGAGGGCGGCAGCCAAGGCCAATGAGCCCAAGAAGAAGCGGGCCAAGAGTACGACCGGTCCGAAGCGCAAAACGGCCCGAACCCAAGCCGAGGAGGCCCAGGGGACCATCGAGGCCGATGCGACGCCGGTTGCTCTTGTGGTCAAGACTCAAAGCTCTGGAGTGGCGACCAAGACCCCAAGCTCTGGAGTATTGGCACGGAAGCGTGCGGTGGGGAAGACGGTGGAACTCCTGAAGAGCTGGCTCGTTTCTTCGGGGTTGCCGGTGTCGATGCTGCAAGACGAGACGTTCCAGCAGTTGATGAAGCTGTCGACTTCGACCAAAGTGGCGATGCCGTCGGCGTCGAATGTGAACGTCCAAGTGCAAAACGAGTTTGCCAAGTTTGGCGGGTTTCTGAGGTCGTATCTTGCGGCGGAGTCGCAGGCTGCAATGGGGCTGCCGTTTCTGACGCTGCACCATGAGTTCCGGCCGATCTCTGCTGCTACTGCCGAGGACGGAGCGAGAGTGGACGTGACGTCGAACCAGGAGAAGGCGTTCCTCAGTGTCGCGGTGGGGTTCGTTGACTCGCAGTGGCGCAGAGTGGATCTGGTACTAGCAGCGAAGGAAGTTCCGCGCGGGTGGAACCAGCAAATCAGTCAGCTGGTGACTCGGACTGTTTCGGAGACTTACAACATCGACTCGATTTCGAACTCTGCTCGGTTTCACGCGGATGCCGACGAAGACACGCCGTCGACCCTGGCATCAAGCGGGGATTATGAGCCGTTTACTGACGAGCAAGAGGACCTACTTACACGTACCCTACGTCGCTGTGTGATCGAGGCCTTGGGAGTCGGGCACAATACCTCTTTCGGTGGAGAGACTGCTGTTCGTCGCATTTTGCGATTGCTACAAGAGCTCGTAAAGTATTTTGAGACATCCGATCGAGCCGTTGCTCTCGTGGAGATCAGTGCGGCACATAACGTGCAGGCGCCACTTTGTTCGGCTTCATCGGTTGACGAGTTAGCATTGTCCACGTACACGTCAATTGGTGCGCTAGCAGAGCTCTTGCGGGTCAGTTGCACGCGGTACCATGCGTACTGCTTGTACTTCCAGTCGCCTGTGAGACCGACAGCTGCTGAGCCGGAGCTGGAGACGGCTTGGATGCAGCTTTCCATGGACGACTGGCGCACTGCCGCGGAGATTGAAGCGGCATTGAACCAGCTCACGCAGTTCCGTCTGGAGGAACGCCTTGTTCCGCGCCCAGGAGCGGTCGCTCCGTCGTATGCTTTGCTCTTCCGGCGTCTACTTGGCGTCACGACTCAAGCAACCAGCCTGAAGTGCCTCTTGCTGGAGGACGGCAGCTCATCGACTGCCAACCGTGCTGGGCGCCGCAAGACCAAACGCGTTGACACATTTACGCCAGCTGGTCAGCAGTGTATCATGCGGCTCCGTCAGTTGATCACGCAGCGACTCCCTGCTCCTTCGACCCCATCAGCTGTGGACGATGAAATCAAGGCGATGCTATTGGACCCGCGCATCAGCTCCAAGGCCGCAAACCTCGTGACGGATACCCGAGCATTCCGCCGTGCTCAAGAAGCTTTGCGTCAGGAGCATCGCGTCGTGTTTGAGTTGATTGCTGGTCGATCCACTGATGCGAATGCAAACGCCGAGGAGGAGGAGGAGGACGAAGATGAAGACGAAGATGACGACGAGATCAGTGCGCTGTTAATGGTTGATGGGCCGAAGAACCAGCCGCCTGCTGCCCTCTCCACCGCAAACAACGGTAGGCGTTCAAGTAGCGCCGTCGCTGAAGACGAGGAACGTGCGTGGCGTGAGTGGCAGCAAGTGTACGTCGCCTGGGATACTCATGCTACTGAGGGTGCCGATTTGTTCGACAAGGGCCAGTACAACTTGCTGAAGCTGTACCACCACGTGAATATCCTGAAGTGGTTCCGCGAAGTTGGTCAGCAGGCGTACCCAGCAGCGTCGTTGCTGGCGCGCATGTACCTTGGTCGCCAACCGGGTCCGTCTCGCGCACTCGGAGCGTCGCTCCTCCGCTTTACGGAGCAGGAGGATGCTGATTGGGTTTCTGACGCTGTTCAGCGAGCGGAAAAACGTTGCATTCTGCACCACAACTGGTACCAGTATCAGCAGCTGAGTGCAAATGCGGCGCTTTTTAATGCCAGCGAGGGTAACATCAGCGTCGATACTGTTTGAGCAAGCAGGAAAGCATGAGGCGGTCTGAACGTCAGAGTAGCTCTGCTCTCGTTGTATTTCGTGGTATGTTAGGAACCGAACACGCCCTTGAAAAAAGAAAAATCATCGTATTGAGAACATTTTGATTGCTTGGTTTGACTGAATCCTTACAAACGTGACTTACTACCGTGGACGGTTGATTCTCAGTGTCGCTTGAAGACTTGAGAAACGATTGCACCAATGAACAGTGAAAGCAGAATGCGGCGTTTGTTGAAAGGAACAACCAACACAAACTTTGCACGATTACCGGGGGGTTGACAGTAATCACTAGCCAAACTTTGTATCAACACTCTTGAACAGTCAGGTCAAGCAGATCCCAAACCAAGTTTTTGTGACGGAGAGCGGGATTACCGAGAAATGACACAGCCTCGCCTTCGTCCAAATCAAATACAACCGTCGTTAGTGTCCAGCCTGATAAATCACCACGTTCATGTGACAAAGTGTCGTGGAACACGGGCCAGGATTTATCTCCTTGATCACCGAGCACCTTGAGCGCCTCATCAATTGTCGTGGGCGGCGTCAATTGACTGTAACGTCGCAGGCGGTGAAGACTGCTTTGGTACGGCGGCTGGGCCACGTGGAGGCGCTGGTACTGATTCGCGTGGAAGAAAGTCGAGACATTTTCTCCATCGTCGACGTATTCGTAGATCACGTGACGGTTAAACGACGCCACCTCGATATTCCACACACGTGGAGTCCGCACGTCCATCAGCTGAAAATTGTGACCAGCAGCTTGGCCCGCACGTGTGATGATTGCAATCGCATCCTCTGTGGTTCTCGCTGTCAGCAGGTCACGTGAAATGAATCCTCTTCCTAGACCCCCGACAAATATTTCGGCCGGTTGGACAACTACATGTAGATCGAAAAAAAAAAGCACAGCATCAGTTCCCGAGATCCACAAGAAGACTCTCAGCACTTACAATTTAGCGTGAATGCGACGCCGTTCTCATTGAACCCGAACGCGCCCGATGGCAGATCCCCTAAGTACGTGACGGCCACAAACTTCGGCTCGTCCGCAATTTTCGCGATCACAATCGCCGTGCGATTGACGTCGACCTCCCCACTATCTTCATTGTGCGCCACCACATGCACCCCCTCGCCCGTCAGCACAATGTCCGAGCACCGCAATTCTGGGTGACGCTCTTCAGTAGGGAAAACCTCACTTTGGAAACTGGGAGGAATCGAATTGGAGAATTCCTCCACAATATTCTCAATGAAAACGACCTCGAACGGCACACCACTACCCTCCGCCACACCTTCCAACTCCTCCATGTATTTCTGCAATAAATGCATCACCATTCATCCCCGTAAAATTCTCATCTTTAATAATACACAACAAAAACGTATCAACACACCGGGAAAGTAGCACGATGCGCTGCGAGGTATCGATTCAATAGGTCGCGGCCCGCTGGCGTCCTTGCGAATGGCAGCAACAGTGTTTGCAGCTTGTACGGCTGGGTGAAGCCCGGCGACAACGTGGTTGCCCTGCACGGCATGGTGGAGGCCCGCTCGGGCTCGACGAATATGCTCAAGGTGCTCACTGTAGAATAGGCGAGGGAAGAGAGGACAGCCAGCGAGTGCATGCATCCGCTGGACAGCAGTGGCCGCCGCAGTCGCAGTTAATGCATAACATGAGTTTGTGAATCGAATTGAGCCACATGCGATCCTGGATTTTGTCCCGGAATCGCTCCCCCATTTGCCTCCCGAACTCAAAGTGCGAGTCCCCATTAAACTCGAAGATCTCCTCGGCGCACACGCGCAGCAGCAGCAGCACGAAGGTGAACAGCACCAACCTCATGGATACAAGTGATCCCACGGCTCTTCAACTAAAAATAGGTAATATCAAATACTACAGTTGAAAAACTTATCCTGAAAATGGGTATTTATTTTACAAATGGGTATTTATTTTAAGCTAATCCGAAATGTACCCAAATTGGACACTTCTAGAACGCCGCTTGGGCGGCCAATCAGTGTTGAAAATGTGTGCCAACCGTCCCAAGCCTAGAGTCGAAGCGACCGCGAGCAGCAAGCGTCGACGCGCCAAGCCCAGGAAAGTCGCAGCGCAAAGCAACAAGCTCAAGGCGACGAAGCAGAAGAACCCCCACGTCATCGACCTCACAGCCGACGACCAAGAAGAAGAAGAAGAAGAAAAAGACGAGCACAAAGTTGAAGTTGAGACTTCAGCCATGGACGTCCCCGCGCACTTGGAATCCGACGACTACTTCGAGGTGCTGAACCTGCAGCGCTCGGCGTCGGACTCCGACGTCAAACGTGCCTACAGGAAACTGGCGGTGCAGTGGCACCCGGACAAGAACCGCTCGAACCCGCGGGCCGAGGAGTTTTTCAAGAAGATCAGCGAGGCGTACGAAGTTCTGAGCGACCGGGAGAAGAGGAAGCTCTACGAGAGCCACGGGAAGGACGGACTGGACGTTGGAGCTGCTGCTCGTCACCCGAGAGGCGCCGAGGACCCGTTCGCCTTTGGCGGCGGCTTCTCGACGCAGCACGCGCGAGACATTTTCGACGCCTTTTTCGGAGGACAGGACCCATTTGAAGCGTTTTTTGGGGGCACTCGACAGCGTCGTGGGTCGAATCAGAGACGCGGGAGGTTTGGGGAGGACCCTTTTGAGGCCATGGGCTTTGGCGGAATGGGCATGCGCGACTTTGGGAGTTTGGGAGGGATGTCTATGATGGACTCGTTCTTTAGTGAAGGCTTTGGTGGAATGGAGGGAGCGGGGAGTGGGTTCTTCTCGACGAGTACGAGCTCATCGTCGTCGACGTTTACGGATCGCAATGGCCATGTGATCACCCAGAAGACGACGACCACCACCGGGGCCGATGGTCGTACCGAGACCGTCACCGAGGAGTACCGCAATGGCAAGCTGGTGAACTCCACGTCGTCGACTGGCAGTCGTCTTGCGGATGCTGGGCGAATGCAGCTGGAGGGAGGGAGCACCAATAAGGCAAGCCAGAGCAACAACGGTCGCAGCTACCAGCGTCGCGCGTCCAGCAACTCACGCCCGAAGTACTAAGCGCTGTCGTTTGAGGTAGTGAAGCGGGAAGGAAAGAGGGCCACTTCAGACCGACCCAAGTGTAGCGCGGCGCACGCGATGGCAGCGTCGAGAGATAACGTAATATTTTTTACCTCGCGAAAGCAAAGATGTACTAAGCTTTAGTTGATCCAGCGTTGGTGTGCAGCTGCCTAACCAGACGTGAGCTGCTGCTTGTGTTCAATCTCGCGCTGAATAGTATGCATCAAGTGGTGAATGAACTCCGAGACGCTCGGAGTTCGCGTCTAACACGCAGACAAGCGTTAGGTTCTTCAAAACGAAACTTATCTGCTCACACTATAGTTAACGCCGTACCTGGACAAAGAAGGCATGAGCTTGAAATGGGAGCTTGCGGAGCGCACGACCGCTGAACCCTTCTGCCATCTCTGCAGCTTGCGACAACTCCGTCGACAGCTCCAAGTCTTCGCTGTCTGGTGGACTTGTCATCTGGCCCGCCGCTCGCTTTCTCGACGCTGTCTTCCTCATCAGCTCCTGGTATGTGCACAAAGCCTGCGTGCTCGTTTGAAGAATCCCCACTCGCCGAAGTTCCTCAACACAGCTCCGCAAAATCTCATAGCGGGCGTGACAGGATGGCAGCCCTATGTACCTGTCAGGATATTGACTGTCAGCACTCCATAGTATGGAAACAGCTCACAGCACTACAATAGATTTTTTGCAACGTACTGCTTGATATCGGCTCGGTCGACAAATGCCACGTCGATAGCTTCAGTAATATTTGACGTAGTGAGGATCAGCACGTTCGAGTAGCGCTTCAGCGAGTCCAGCTGCGTCAATAGCGCGTTGACAACACGAATAGCGTCGGATGGCTCCGACCCGCTCACAGCGGATTTTCGAGCTGCCGTCAGCGATTCCACCTCGTCTACATGCTCAAACCAAACCGTTAGTACCAGCTAAGGCAGTTAATTGTCCGCATGCGAACGCACCTATCAGCACGCAAACGAGCGATTCCTCGTCCTCCACCAATTCTTGGATCTGCCGGAAGAGCTTCATCACCAGCTTTCCGCTCTCTGAAAACCACTACAATCCACAAACCACCTTCATACCTAAGTATGCCAATTTACCGCCACAACAACACTCAATAGCGACGCCGTACCTTGCTAAACAAGCTGTGTGCATTAATCTCCAGGAGAACCGCGTTCGGGTATCTACAGTACACACCACACCATCACGCTGATCACTAAAGACACCGAAGCAGACCCAGTAAATCTCACCACCAACCTGGACGAGAGTCGAATGCTGAGTTTGTGGGCCAAAGCCTTGCACAAACTCGTCTTCCCCGTTCCTGGTGGGCCATGCAGCAGCACCACGCGGTTCCACGAGATGATATGCGGATTCACATTGGAATCCGAGAACAGCATGGCCGTCATGGCATAGTCCAACACATTTTTCTTCACCGCTGTGTCGAAGATCAGCGAGTCCCAAAGTCTGTCAAAGCTGGACGCAGGAAGAACCGTCTGCTGGCACGTCGTCACGTTCTCATCATCGTCTGCAGTCTCCTCCGCCGGAGCTTCCTACCAACAATTCAATAAAAATAAATTAGCTATCTCCCAATAATTTTAATTAACAGCACAATTATAAATCACTCACATCACTGAGCTTGAAAACGTGCACAAACATTTGCGCCTCGGAGCGTGGGACCCCCGCGCCCTTGTGCTCTTCACTCTCGTCCCCATCGAATTCCGTGATGTCGACGCGCTCCACGTGCCTCGCCAGTGGCGAATTCTCATCCAATATTATTGGACCTGCAATATATTAATTATTGTTTTCAAATAATATTCAATTATTGCGGTGACGCTTACCCTTGGTGAAGACCGAGCACGTCTCGCCCAGATGCTCTGCGACAGCGGACCTCACTTGCTCATAGTCGGCGACGCTCGCTTGCTTCAAACACACTTCCACTGCGTATACACCGGTTGTTTAGGTGGGGAATATCCGCTAAGGGGAGGGCAGCAGTCTGCACGACGTACCGTGCACCCGGCGCCGCAACATGCCCACCAGCAAATATAAAATATGACAGAAAAAAGTTATTGGTATGTCATATTTAATATTGTGTAGCCATGTCCCGATTTGGCTACACATGTTGCAGTTGTCAACATGGCTGAAGACACGGAGGTGGCCGCTGCAGCCACCATCGAGGCTAAAGAGGATGGTGCAACGCAGGCGAGCGCGTCTGGAGTTTCGAAGAGCAACGGCGAGTCGGAAGTTCGACTGCTGTCGGTGGATCCGCTACTGAGGCGACGGTCGTCCTCCTCCCTGGGCACTATCACTGACATGGACTTGGCCGAGTTGTCGCTGCTGGACGTACTGACTCAAGCGGCTACGGATATTCTGGCTTCCATTCCAGCGCAGCGCTGTATCGTGTACATTTACGACAAAGCTGCCCACCTATTGAGACCGCAAGTGGTCGTGGACTGCAACGACAAAGACCCTGACGACGGTGAAGCACAAGAAGACAAACCCACGGAGTCTATTGCCACTAGCACTGAAAACGCAGCCGAGACCAAGACAGAGAGCTATACGAACAGTAGCGACATTGGGAGTGAGAGCGACGATGTTGCTAAGACACCGCTCGTCAGCTTCCCGCCAGTGGTGGGCATGGTCAGCTCGTGCTTCCTCCAGAGACGCTGTTTGCGGATGCAAGAGCCCAACCCGGTACGAGGGACAAACGGATGTGAACTATTGTGTTGTCTAACGTCTGAACTTTAAACGTTGCTGCAGCACCGCGCCTTTCACCGGGAGTATGATGCGCCAAAAGACATGCAGGTGGACTCAATCCTCTGCGCCCCTATCATTTTGTACCACCGCGCCACTGCGGTCATCCAGGTACTGTACAGCTTTCACCCCGGTGCTAATACTGCAGAACTGGTATTTAACGCAGACACCATTCGCGTGTGGACCAGCTTTTGAATCGCTTGGACACGACAGGAGAGCGAGCATTTGAAGAAGCTGAACGCGCTGCAACCCCGCAAGACCCCCATAACGAATCGAGCAGCGAGGTCAGGCTGCGTCGACTCAAGACGGTCAAAGTCATTGTGAAGACGGGGTTTTCAACGAAGGATGAACAGAAGCTGCTGTATTTTACCACGCATATCGCGGTGAGCTTAAACTAGTGCAGCCGCGGTTTTTAAGATACTAACCTCTTGGGTGTCACCTGGCGTGCCTCCTTTTCACAGCAAAGTATCGAAATCAACACGAAGAAGCTCGCAAATGGTCGGAACCACGCTAAGATCCGTGAAGTGAAGGCGAGGAAGGCGCTTGACCTGCTCAACTCGCTAAACGGCAACATCGTTGCTCGCGTTAACAGCACCGAGATGGTCATGCCGGCAAACGTAGAAGAGCACTCGGGACGCAGCATCCACATGCGCCGCGCCACCATTACCAGGCTGCCTTCTCAGGAAGGAGTTCTAACAGACATGCTAAGTGCACTGGTCGTCATCATGCGTTTGCAGGCAATATTTCGAGGACGCCGCCAACGCCGACATGATAAGTTCACGGAAGAGTTGGAAAAGTTCAGGAAGCAACGCGAGCTGATGCGAACAATGATAGTGATGCAACGCATCGCTCGATCTCCAGAAGAGCCCATACCAAAAGTGAAGCCCCACATCAATCGTGTGAAGGGAGGTTCATCTCGCTTACGAATACGCCCTGAGAAGCCTCCTCGATCCCCAAGCAAAACTCAGATGCCAAGTACTCCACGCCCACCATCGGAGAAACCAGTGACACCGCTGCCCACACGAATTCAGAGAAGAAAAACGAGCGCAATCACGATTCAAAGAGTCTTCCGCCAACATCAAGAGCGACGGCAAACGGTATCACCATCACCTCGTATTCCAACACCTGCAAAAATCGTCGGTGAAAAGTTGGCCAAAGAGACTGTCAGCGCCGTGAAAGTGCAGTCATTTGTGCGCGGAAATCTAGTGCGAAAGAGGCTGCAAAAAGTGCTTCTCGTACCAAAAGGCCCACGGATTATCTGCCTTAGAATTGCGTCGACGTCAACTGAGAGTGTGTCGAATCAAAGCAGCCACGAGAATGCCCGACCGTCCAAGCTGCGATCACAGACCTGCGGCTACGCAATGCCTGAGCGTCCGAGTAAACACCAACGCGGACGAGTATTTCGCGACACCTTCGATGATACCTCACAGGTATCAACTCGCAACCAAGGTGTCGCTGTTGCAACGCGGAGACTTGTTGCAAATCACAAGACCGATGGAAACGAGCGCGTGGTCAAGTCTCCTACCCGGCGATCGAAGCCGCGTTGGGGTCGATTGGTGTCTGCAGTGGTTTGGGAGACGTCACCGAATCCAGAGCACGAGCTAGCTCCGCCGGGCGTTGAGTTTGTCAAACACAGCCGGTCGAATGCAGATTCGCCTTCAACGTATCGACAGGGTGATAAAGTGAGTTCTCCTCGCACCACGTCGACGGCGACCGCACCACCGATCAGCAAAGACAACGGGTCGAGTGTGAAGCTCCCTGCTCTCACCTCGCGGTTGCAATGCGACACAGCGAAACCCTCGCTCTTGTGCTGTCTTCTGCCATCTCAAGCGAAGAGGTTGGCAAGCGGAATTGCGCCGCTTGCTGTCCGTCCGATCGCCCCGGTCGACCGCACAACTTTCGAAGCAAGACGCCGCACGCAGAAGCGATCGTCGCCGATAGATGCTTCACCCGACGCGATGGCTTGAACCGATCTGCTGCAATCGGTGTCGCTACGAATGACGTGGCATGGGCACATTCAAGTTGCGTTCAGCTTGCTGATCAACAGCTTCAACAGCAACGCTCCGTCTCTTCGAATTGATTAATGGGACTTCAACAACGGATTAATCCGCCGGACGACGTCGAAGCAAGGCGGTGGGTGGGTGTATGTATCACCTGCACGATATCGCACCGCACAACTTGAAATTTATCTGCGCCCACGAGGGCGAGTTGAAGACGAAATCGGCGGCTTATCTGCCGACCTGCGGGACCCAGCTCGGTGAACAACTTGGCAGGAGCGAATCTTGCTGCCCGTGAACGAACGCGGCGTCACGTGCCGCGAAATATCACCGCCGGTGTCCCAACGCGCAAAGCGAATGCAACCTCCGGCTCTCCTCGCTCCAGGCTCGCGTTCACATGTCAAGGCACCGGCATGGACGCTTGGCTTGGCTAGAGCTAGAGCCCAGATGCAGCGCCGAAGCCAACTGAAAAAAAAAAACAAGTGGACGTTTCCCTGCCGCCACATGGAATTTGCGTTGCCTGGAGCCTGCGATTTGTAGCACCAGCGTGCTGCTTCGGTGACAGCTTGAAGCTGTTTGCAAGTGCAGCGTGGACCGCCGCGACCGAGCTCTGGGGGAAACTGCCGCTTTCCCCACGTCCGGGTGCGCGGCGCGGCCTGGTCCGGCAGCAGGACAACGATCTCAATTACCCGCGCACATGTATTTGCCGCCATGTAGTAACCGGTAGCATCGCGACCAGTGGCAGTGCCGATGCGCATCAATGCTGCCACGCACTTGGATACATGTACCGTACCGTACGAGGAGCTCCATCTCCCTCGTATCTGATACAAGGTCAAGTCGGCCCACTGGTGACGAGGTCGCCATCATGCGAGCTTGGTGAGCTGCAAGAGCCATCCATCCAGCCAGTCAGCAAGTTGCCCGTCGAAGGCAAAGGGCAACACAGCAACAGCAGGCGCTCGCCGTGAGTAAATGGCGGGTTGATGCGACGGTTGTCGACGAAGCGACGGCTGTGGGCACCGGACGATGTGCAGCACTGATTGTACCACCGAACGGCCTCACGACTGCGCAACCGATACATTTGTACCGGTTTCGGTAGCTCGTCTTTTCCGCCAATGCCAATCCATTCCCTTCTAAAGTCGATTTCCGTTTCCACAGGCTTTCATCGCAAACCGGGGCAAAGATGCTGCGCTGCTGTTTGTGCGGAGAGGGGGGGGGGGGGGGGGGGGCTGGAACGCTCCAGCTGCTGCTTGCCGTGTTGTTGGGCGCGTCCAGAAAGCAAAAAGAGCGAGCGACCAGAGGGCAACAACGGAGGCTTCGGCTTTGCCTTGTCGACGCAAGTTGCCGCCGTGTCGCTTTTTCTCCTTTTTAGGTCAATTTTTTTTAAAGGGTGCCTGTTCCCAAGCGACCATCACTCCTGCTTTCCGCACTCCGCACTCACA
>JAIKVD010000948.1:0-13764 GCA_024679075.1 Phytophthora uliginosa | reverse complement strand
GCGCCACGGCGAGGCCGATGCCCGCCGAGGCGCCGACGATCAGCGCGTGCTTGGGCATTTTTGGGAGGAATCCGCTTGTGACAGGCAAGCAAATCTCTGCGAAATGTGGTGCCGAGGCCTCACAAAGACCGAGCGCGAGCGACTTCAAGTGACTATCGAAACGTTTGAATGCTCAATAGTTGCCTTGACAATCACTCTGACCATCATTCTATCTCCACTTCAACTTGACCCAGCACGACGCTTCACGCGACGGTATTTTTTTTCCCGATGGCTTCGGCCCCAGGCCCTCCGCCATCGACACGAGAGCATGGCCATGCTGGCGTCGCATCCGTGCGCTTACGACGCACCTCTGCTGTCAAGACCGCGGAGTCTGCGAAAGCTGCTGCGGGGGCTTCTGCTTCGAATCAAGAAGCTGCCACTGACGGTCGCGGGCGAGCGAGAGCCACCCGCCAGGATCGGCTTTTCACTTTCCAGACGCCTCAGCGAGAGCAGCTCGAGTCGAGCGTCGCAATTGCAGCGCTGCAAGAAAACTTGAGAGCTCTCACGACTGTGAGCCAGAGAGAGAAGGCACTGTCGGCTGCGTTGAGAGAGGAAGTGACTCGACTCACAGAGGCTCTCGCGAAGCTCAATGGTAAGGGATGTGCTGAGCTTATGAAGGCCAGCGGTTGACAATGCGACTTAATGGATGTTCTCCCCCTTTTGTGAATAGAGAAACATGCGTCGGAGAAAGTTGATCACGCACAGAATGCTGCACTCCAGACGAAGAAGGCTGAAGGGGACCAGTGCTTTTTGCCTGACATTCACGGTGGATCGACGCTCGCAGCAGCGACAGCAGCCTTGCAGCAGCACACACAAATGGAGGTCTCATACCAACGAAAGGTTCGAGTGTCTGCTGAGTTTTTTTTTTTTACCATTGCAGCATCTAACGTGCTTGGTTGTAGGTGTTATCGCTCGAGAATCGGTGCTCACACATGATGGAGAACAGTAAGAAGCTCTTGGCCAAGATCCAGCAGCTGGAAAACATGCAGACGGAGGCAAAGGCACAGTTGGAAGCTTTAGAGCAGGATAATGCGCGACTGGAGACGGAAGCTGAAGACCTGAACAGCACCATCTCCTCGCAGACTTCGCTGATTATTGGGCTGCGATCGACCGTCCAGAGGCTCAACGTACGTGATCTTGCACCAGTTGCACACGCTAACTAACTAACTAACTAACTCCGCTTTTGCTGTGACATTTTCCAGAGTGACGCGAAGCTTGTCGAAAGTCTTCGCAAGAGCTTGGAGCGTTGTCAAGGTGACTTAGATGCTGTGAAACAGCGTGAAAAACTACTCCAAGAAGAACACGCGAAATTTAAAACGACCACTAGCCACGAGAAAGAGGCCATGATGAGTAAAATTTTGGGATTCCAGCAGCATCTTCAGCGCAGCGATACCGCCACGGGTAATGTGACCGCCTTGACGACGAAGATAAAGACGCTGCAGCAAGAAAAAGATGCGTTGGAAGTCGACCTCGAAGCATCGAACTCTCGCTGTGGAGACTTACAAACACGCGTTGCGCAGTTGGACAAATTATCGGAAGAATTCATGCAGGTAGATAGATGATCAATGGCAGGAAATGCAGTGGTGCCCAGTTGACTAAATCGTTGTTGGCTCTGCTACAGGTGAAGAAAACGATGGAGAAGGAGAAAGTCGACGTCGAGGCAGAGCTGGCTAGCACCCAGCAAGAGCTTGAGCTCTGCATACAGAACCAGAAAGTGATGGAAGTACGAGCGCAAGAAGCGGAAGCACGAAATGCAGGCATTTTGGAGCTCACCAACACGCTCCAAACACGGGACGAAGAGATCGCGACCTTGATGCAAAACGTAATGCGGCTTGAGGATGATGTTGAGGAGCGAGATCAACGGTACACAGGGCTGCAAGACGAACTGCACAAAGTGAATACCGAGCTACAAAACCTCAAGCAACTTTCTCACGACGAGACAGTCCAAGCTTTGCAAATGGCAAGACAAAAAGCTGCTACCTACGAGGCGTTGACGCTCCTGAACGAAGAGAAAAAGGCACTGGAAGATCAGCTCCGACTCGTCCAAGAGCGGCTCGAAGCTGAACGAGTGGCGCTGCATCAAGAAAAGGATGCTAGGGAGCACGTGGTGGCCGTTCTGGAGGACCATGTTGTAACAATTGACGAGCTGCGAAAGGAGAACAAAGCGTTGCTAGAGCAGATTCAAACCCCACGTGCGGCTGACAAGGTCACCACAGAACTCGGTACTCAAACCGTCGAAGAATTTATCAGCCCCGAGGCTCATGCTGACACTGCAAGCGAGTTAGAGGAAGCTAGAACCGAATTAGAGGAAGCTACCAGTGAGCTGGAGGATCTTCGCAGCCGATTAGAAGAACTGCAACAAAAGTTCGATGGACTCGAAAAGAATAATGAAGATCTACAGCAGAACCAGGGTCAGATGGAGCTCGGATACAAGAGGACAGTCTCACGAGAAAGATACAAATCCGAGTCGTTCCAGAGTCAGCTGAGGCTCTTGCAGAACGAAAACGGCGAGCTAAGCGAGAAGATGGAAACTCTCTGCAAGGAATTGACGAAGGAGCAGCAGCTTAATGACGCCCAAACGTTGGAGATGACAGATCTCAAACAGCGAGTTCTGTCTCGCGAGGCGATCTACTTGCTCCGCAAAACTCAGGACTCACTGGAGCAGACGGTGAACTCCCTTCTGGAAGCAGAACACGCATCCGAGAGCACATTCACATGCCTGCAGTGTATGCAGCTTTTCACTCAGCCCATGACGCTGGCCCCTTGCGGTCACACGTACTGTGCTGCCTGCCTAGCCAAGTGTGGCAGTGTGGACGTACCATCGTCGATTTCGTGCAAGATGTGCGAGTCCGGTACCAAGGAGACCGAGTGCATCTTCCCCAACTACGCGCTGGCCGACCTCACTGCTCGGTTTATCTTCCGGCAACAGAGTTTAGCTTCACTCACGACCATGTGCCTCTCGCTCCGTAACAGCTTCACGCAGCGCGGCCCCAACTCCAAATCAACAGCAAAACTTCCGACTGAAGCATAAGCTATACAAGTTTTAGTTCTATTCCACTATTTGTTGATAACTAGGTTTGATTCTCAGTAACCTTTTTTTTGGCATCCTTATCCAGTCGTCAAGACAAGAGCCCCACGCTGCTTCTTTGGACGAGAAGTCCCCTTCTTAATCTTACTTTTGTACTCCTCCATGTACTTCTTTTCGATCTGCCGCTTAAATCGTAGCCACGCGGCCACCGCACGCTGGATCTGCCGTACTGCGAAATATTCGTGAGCTTGATAGTGAAGGCGCCGGCGACTGGGCGTATCGTCCACGGCCGGCGTAATACTTCCGATCGCGTTGAACTCGTTGTCTACAGCCTTTAAAACATCCAAGAAATCTGTAAGTCCGACACTCCTTTGAGCTTGAAACAGGAAAACTGTGAACTGTCGTACCTCTTTGACCATTTCACGTGTCATGGCGAGCAGCGTGTCGGTAAAGTAGATTGTTTCGCCCTCATACATCGGCAAATGTAAACCACCTAGTTCAACAAAATATTAGCAACGCATCTCTATAGCAATTTTACACAACAAAACTTACACACAAAGTGCAGAAAGGAGTTCTTGTCCCGCAGAGCGTCGGATTTGACGAGCGGTGGGTCGAGTATCGTGAAGATCGCATTGAGCTTGGAGACTGGGATGAATCCCTTCGCTTTAGGGTCCACTGCCGCCCACTTGGTCTGGAATTCGCCCAACAACTCCGGATCGAAGAGAGGCTCTTCATCTTCATTTGAGACGGAGAAGCTTTCGAGGATCACAGCCACCGTCACATTGAGCATGACATACGTCCCCAGAAGCGTGAAAGAACAGAAAAACAAATAGGCGATCGGGTTCCCACATCCGTTGAGAGGGACACAAGTGGCGGAGTTGTTGAAGCCGCACATGGTGGGGTCGTACGGCGGATCGTCAATGCAACCTTCTGGACTAGCGGCAAAGTCGTGCATGCAGTCATCCCAACTCTCTCCAGTCGTAGCTCGGATCATGAAGAGAAAGCCCGTCCAAAACGTCTGGAAGTTCGCATGCTCGTCAATATTGTCGCCTAACGCCACCTTGGCGAACATTTGCACGCCCATGGTGGTGTAGATGAAGAGCATGAGAACCAGGATCGACGTGATGTTGCTGAGGCCCGGGAGAGCCAAGTACAGCGTAGTCAGAATGTGGCGAATTCCCTTAGAAGCTTTGACCAGACGGATGATGCGCGTCACGCGGAACACGCGAACGAGCATAGCAAGAGATCGGAGGCGGGCTGCTGTAAACGCCTCGACTACGATACTTGCCAGTGTGCCAGTCACTACGAAGAAGTCGAAGCAATTCCAATTGTCTTCGAAGTATGCGAACCCGTAGGCCGTGAGCTTCAATGCGGCCTCAACGGTGAATACGGCGGCGAAGAGATCGTTGAGAATGCCCACGACTGTGGTCTGTAGCGTGGCTTGGCCATAGTGCTGAGCAGCCATAAGCAGTGTGTTGATAATGATGCAAACCATGATGAACCACTCGAACCGCTTCCGTCGGACGAAGTAGAAGATCTTACGCCGTACAGGATCTGGGAACGGCTTGAGAATGAGCTGCGGACCAACCTGCGCCGCGGCTTTCTGGGCCTTTATCCACTTTTTCTGCTCGGATGTGAGCATGAATGCACCGCCAAGCGCGTCCGTCATTTTGTTAAAGTTCTCGATGATGACCCCTACGAACAGGTTGACCACGAAAAAGCTGCCGAACATCATGAAGAGGAACCAAAAGGCCCCCCACCACATATTGTTATCCCGTATCGGCTGCATGTCGATCCCAGTCGCGTCAATGCACGCCACCATGAGCAATCCCCAGTTTTCTGTTGTCGACATCTCAAAAAATGAGATCATTGCGTAGCCGACATTGTTAAAGTTTTGAGGAACGACAGGCCCCCAGTCAGCCCCCCAACAACCACAGAGGTATTTCGACGTTAGTGAGTCTGTTGGAAACCCCACACAACTTGTGTTAGTGAACCATTGCTGCTCGTCGAGCGACAGAGTAGACCACGGCTGAGGATTCACGAGAAAACCAACTTGATCGTCGGAAAGTGCATCAAACACGGCTCCGCTACACGAGTTTAGTGCGCCTTTGAGGAAGGTAACGGCGAATATGCTGAAGACGAGGTAGAATAATGCGCAGATGATAAGGACGTTGAGTACAGCCGGAATCGCTTCGATCAAGGCGTTCACTACGAGCTTTAGCCCTGGTCTGCGGCTTATCACGCGAAGCGGGCGGAATGCGCGAAAAGTACGCAGAGATCGCAGGGACTTGAGGGAGTGTCGGCTGCTTGATGACTCGGCCAGCATCACGAGAGACGTGATGACAATCACGCAGTCCAGCACGTTCCAACCATTGCGCAGATACGCTCGTTTGTGCAGTACAAGCCCCAGAGCTATGATCTTCACGGTCATTTCAAAGGCGAAGATGATAGCGAACGCCATGTCCAAGCGCTTCAACCCGATCGCTTTCGTCGACTCTGGATCCAACAGAGGGTTGTCAATAGCCAACGTTATGCTGGATGCGGTGACAAGTGCCAGCACGATGGAGTCAAAGAACGGGTGCGCGATCACATTGACCGCCCACTGCCGTAGACGACAGTCCCCTGGAAATATGAAAAGCGAATTGCCTTTCAGTCCGTGAAGAAACCCCTTACTTGCTGTGAGCTCGCCGTAAGCTTTCTCTTTATCGGATGCTGACGCCCGCGGAGTCATCTCACTCTCTACCCTTTGTTTCGCATCAATTACTTGCTTAATAATGCGTGTTGACTTGCTGCTGTGGGTCAGGATAAAGTCCTTCAATTCCACGGGCTTTTTCATAGCCCCCGAAGCCGTTGCCAACACCGAAGGCCCCTCCCTGGCGTTGTCCAGGCGATTAGTTGTGTCATCCGTAGTCATAGATTTCTCACCATTAGTCTCGCTGTCGCCGCGCGCGTGCGATAGGACTTGGAGCTGATCGTAAACTACAGCACCTTTGGGTCGCGTCTTGTCGAGCTCACTGTGGTGCGGACGATCGTTTTCGGGGGTTGGCAGCGTTAATGGGGCCACTTTCATCGACGACATCTTTCGCGCTAGTTTTTTCATGGCCATTTCCTTAACCTTGGCTTGTTCCTCATCTCCAGAGCTGAATTTGTCGAGCAACAGTGCCAGGAAGAGATTCATCATAATGAAGTTTCCAAATACAATCTGTCGAGACAATCAGAGTCACATAAGAACAAATTTTGATCAATATCCTCAAGCAAACACCCGCCGCATATTACCCCAAGTGAAAAAAAAAAAATATAGGACTCACCAACGAGATCGGATAAAGTGCCGCAAATATGCCATTGCTCCGAATGATGTCGTACATGTTTTCGTTCCAGTTGTCGCTTGTGATGATTTTAAAGACTGTGATCACGGACCACAGAAACGTGTCGAAGTTGAGCCGCGGCACCTACAAGTCACCGCGTCAGCTACATGGCATGATAATGTGAACTGGGCATTTAGATCCCACCGTGCCAAACCAATACTCGTTAACGTTGTACGGGGTCGGGTATCCGTTGGCATCAAAGCGCATCGTATTCCCGAAAAACTGTTCGACATCGGTGGGTTATTTCTCACGTACGCAATTTGATCAGACCAAACCCAGAACATTAAAACGCACCTGCATCCCGATGAGCGCATAGATGTAGATGAAAATGAACAGCAGCACACCAAAGTTGGCGATGCTAGCGATGGCGCGTCCGATCATCTTAAGCAACTCCCGCAGTGATCTCCAGTCGCGCGCTAGCTTGAAGACGCGAAAGAGCCGAAACGAGCGCAGGGATGAAATTGAGCCCTTCTTTGGCTGATTCTTAGACATGAAGGACGGCGGCGACAGTGCCAACTCAAGCAAACCCATTATGACGACAAACGCGTCGAACAAGTTGAATCGGTCGCGTGCGTACAGGCGAGGCCCAAGGCCGACAATTTTAACGATCATTTCAGCGAGGAACACGCAGGAGAGGGCGAAGTTGATCATCTCCAGATCGGCGTTCATCGTGTCAGACATGGGATAATGGTCCAACGAGAGTACAACCGTGTTGGCGAAGATGACCACCATGATAAACGCAGAGAACAGCGGATGTGAGGCCACGTAGTACAGCCACAGGATGCGCGGTTTAAATCGTGCCTGCTCGTCAGCTGCGTTGAGTTGAAGCATTTTTTTCTCTGCGGCCGTGAGACTGGGAGCACTTTCATCGATACTGAACTCGTCGGCGATGACTGCAAGCGTCAAGTTCATCACAAAAATCGAGTCAAAGATCACAAACACGATGTAAAACATAGCCGCAATGTACGGCTGCGTCGAATCCATGCACAGATACATGATGTTGGTCCAGCCTTCCGAAGTAATGACTTGAAAAAACGTCACGACCGCATGCCCAATGTCGTCGAATGTCGTCAACCCATAGTCAAGCGCATCCAGGTAGAGTGCGTCCTTCATCACGATTTTGTTGAGAAATCGCGGATTGCCATACACATCGTAGTTTCCGCCACACGTCTCTCCATAGATGCACTGGTGGTTGCCCGAGTAAGTAGGTCGCGCACAAATCCGCACGTCGTTCTGATCAACGGGCCAAAAACACGGTCGTGCCTCGAACCAAGGCGATGTCTCCATAACGAAATTTCCAGGATCAGTTTCGAGCACCGGGCCGTCAATACAACGATATTTATCCGGGCTTGCGAGCACAGCAGTTAAGTAATCGTCCGTGACGGGCCACACACCGTGTGGATTGAGGTCATCCACAGGTAACAAAACGGGGAAGTCCGTCAGACGACAACGGCGGGTCATGTTGCCACCGAAGAGCTGATTTCCGAGAATGGTGAACATGAAAAAGAGAAACACCTGGAGCACAAGGACATTGCCGAGGGCAGGCAATGCCTTGAGTAAGGCTGAAATAAGCACGCGCATACCTGGAATCATCGACAGAGATCGTAGTGGACGCAGCACTCGGATCGTGCGAATCGCCGACACGTTCGGTACGGTAGGCAAAATCGCAACCAAACTGGACAAATAACTAAAGTTAAAAAAAAAATGAATAAAAAACCACATAAGCAAAGGCAGCCTTACGTTGAAATGACGACCACAAAGTCGAGGACGTTCCAAGAATCTCGTAAGTAGGCGCCTTCGTTTCGAATAAAACCCATGGCCAAGATTTTCATCAGACACTCAGCTGTGAAAATGGTGGTGAAGGGGATCTCCGAGAGGTTGACGATGGTGTTCAGGAGCGAAGTGGCCGGTACGACGACACCGCCGCGAAAAGCGAAGCCGTCTCTGGCTGGATTCAAGTTCTTGTCAACGACAGAAAAATCCGATAGAGCAAGAATGATCGAGTTGAGGAGAATAGTGAACACGATAAAGCGGTCGAAGTAGCGATGGGCCACAAGTCGAATGAGTCGCCGTCGAATCCAGTGATCTCTCGAGAAAAAGATACATGCAAAATCAGCACCAAGTTGCTGCATCACAGTAAAGAAAAACAAAAAAAAACAATCAGTCGCAAATAGGACAAAAGACTGGCGGAAATGGCGCACCTTCTCTTTTGAGATGGCATTTCGACGACGGAATAGGCGTCCAAATAGTTTGGAGCTCCCAAGTCTGCTCTTGACCTTGTTATCCTTTTCATGGTGGGCTTGGATATGATATTGCGGACTGTGGGAATCTTGAGGCTGTGGCTTCATCTCCGTACTCATCGCCTCGGTCGGTACAACGTCGTTGCGCAATGTCATCCCACAGGAAGGGGGGCAGTCGATTATCCCTCGGGGGCAGTCGATTATCCCTCGGTGACTGTTATTGTGCTGTAGTCGTTGGAGAGTAAAAAAACTACTGGAAGCTCTCATCTGGCGACCGTTTTTACTTGAAAAGTTATTGTCGGAGATCATTCGGCCACTCGGCAATATTTATCGTTGTCAAACGGCCATCTCACGTATTGACCTTGAATAGAGGTACCACTGTACTGTACCTACATCTCACATGGCTACATGTTATACTCTTTATAAGGACATAATGGCGCATGGAGCTCCTCGGAATGTCTTCGTGGCTCTAACCACACGAGAACGAACAGGACGAAGCGCGTCGCAGCTGCATGTTCCTCGCAAAGTGCTCAGTCTGCGGCAGGTCTTTCGCCAGGAAGAAGGCGGCGTGTTGCTGGGCTTTTCCAGCGATGGGAACTTCCTGGGTGAGTCAAAAGTCTCACATTGCGAAAACTTCAGTTTTGGTCTCTGCTCCACTAACTTTGAGCCCTTTTGCCAGTGTATTGCATCACTTTCGACTCGCAGTACGAGGTGCAGTGGAGACGAGTCCATTTCCAGAACTTTCATCATTGGAGCGAGGACGGACAAGTACCAGAGACTGCGTTCAAGCTCCGGGTGGACGGCGCGTCGTCGGCCTATGGGGTGAGCACGCCTTTGGAGGTGTGGCAGAGTGCGGACGACGCTCTGGTGCTCGCTGTTACAGTTGATACTCTGGCTGAAGACCGAGAGAGCTCGAGACTCTGTCGGGTGGCGGTGGCGCCGTCTCCGACGTTCGATGACGGGGGGCTGGCTGCTGCAGTGACGAGTTTGAGCTTCGAGTTGAGTCAGCCTGCGCTCTCGCAGAGGCTTGAGAGCTGGCAGCTCATGCACCTGGTGAGAGAGCCAATGTGCATCACTTGCTTGTCAATGCGGGGACAGCAGTGCACGTTCTGGTGCTTCACGTCTGGAAAAGAGGTCGCGAACAGAGTCAGCCACTGGTGACTGCAGCAACTCCAAAGGGCTTGGGGGTCTCCTATTTCACTGAAACTATGTCCTGTAGCGGTTTGATGAGGGATCCCGGATCTAACAGAGTGCTGTGGCATCTCCTGTGTGTGATTCAGAGGCTTGGTATTATCCACCAGTTTTCCCGATCAAGTTCCTGAACTCGACCGAGCATCGACACCACCACGCGGCTTCCGATAGATCGTTCCGAGCTGGCGTAGAGGTAAGCATGGCACCTCTGTACAGAACGTAAAAGTAGATCGATTCTCACGACGATCATGAGGATTTCTAGTGTATTTGTCAGCATCTTTTCGACGTGGAGCGTTTTCTGGGCGAATTTTTGGAGACATTCAAGCCGCTTCGACGCTGTAACCTCGTAGACTATGACCTGCGGCTCGCTCGGGTAATACTGGCGCCTACAGCTCATTGAATGACGCCAGATGATGCAGGTTCATGGCTAGATTATGACAATATAGGAGGCTTTGGGTGTGTGCTTGCTTGTCCAGGCTCGTTCGTGAACTGTCACACTGCGGTCCCTGCGCGTGTTTTGAACTGCAGCTTGCCCTCGCCCAGGACGCGGATGTGGATGTGACAGCCCTCGTCGTGCAGCAGCAGGAAGCCCTCCTTGGACACGTCGGACTCGGACTGAATATTATGAAAGCTCGGAGCGAACCAACAAGCTGTGGATCGCTGGAGCGAGTTGCGAATATGCAGAGGATCGGATGATCACAACTGCGGCAGATGCAATAAAGAGTGTGAAGAAGCTGCAAGGTTGGTGGAGCTTCGTGGCTGACGATCAGGTTGGCTCTTCAATCGAGCATCTCTTCGCCACGAAACCACTCGCTATCCGTGCTGGCTTAGACGACAAGTCCAAACGCAGTTGCAAGCAGCCCCAGAGAAGCAGCCAATGTGGAGGACACCATGAAGAGGGAGGAAGCACCCGAAGTTCCAGATCCAGTGCTAGTGGTGGTAGGCGCCTCCGTCGTTGAAGATGGAGTAGCTGTCGTGGTGGTTGGAGTCGACGGGTCTTCGTCGTCGTGGAGGGGTTTGGGGGTCCGTTGAAGGCGTAATACTTCACTTGTTTAGTGCAGGGAGGCTTAGCTCCCAGCATCTTCACAGCCAGGGTAGTGGTGGTTTTGCCATCACCCGTGGCTTCGCACTTGTCATCCGAGTAGTGAACCAGATCACCGTCTCCAGTATCAGCCAACGTCGATGTGAAACTCGTACCATCAATGGCGACGTGACAATTCTTGTCCGATGAATACACTTGGGCACCGTCAAGCGTCGTGCAGTCATCCTCTTTGTATAGCTCTACAACGAGGTATGGAGCATCACCGAACATTGTAGCTGCAGTGTGAAAGTGATCAGCTGAGCAGGAATGCTGGAGGTGGTGACCGCTTGTTCCAATGCACTCCGTTGACGCAGTACATGAAAACTCGTTCGTAGCAATTAGTTGGGCGGGCTTCGTGCAACCAGCGTCATCGAACGACAGGACAGTCGATAGCACTGTGGGTGACTCTCCGACACCGTAGACGATTTGGGCATTGGAACACGAACCCGCGTCGTCAACTCCAACGGTAAGAGGATCTCCAATCGCATCTTGACACGCCGCGTCGGAGTAAAGGGCAACGGTCATGTCTCCGCTTCCACTTCGAGTAGCCAAGAAGCTCGCATCTGTGCCAGTTGCATGACACTTGAAATCCGCCGCGTACGTTTTACTGCTCATTAGAGAAATAATAGCGCAGTTGGCGCCGGCTGTAAAGGTTTCCACTACAACGTACGGAGTCGAATCAAATGCTGCGCCTGCATCGTCTTTGAAGGTTGCAGTCGAACTGCACAACGTGCCGGTGAACAGATCTCCAGCAGGTTCGCAATCTTCAGAAGCCGTACACGCATTCGTATCAACCACTGTTGTACCCAGGTAAATCGGGGATACGCAGCTGTTGTCGTCGCTCTCGAAGGTGGCTGTCGACTGCAAGTACAGTGGAGTGAAGCCGCCACTGTAAATCAACTTGTCGAGGATACCACTCCAGCTATACCTGCACGTGTTTTCCCCAGCTTGGCGTGCAGTAACAGACAACTCAAGCTCCTCCTTGTCATTCGTACACACTGCATCGGTGTACGTCGTTACAGAGGCATCACTTGCTGCCGTTCTAGTAGCATAACTAGCCGTGTCACCCGTCTTGTGGCACCTGCCGTCCGCCAAGTAAATCGTAATGGTGTCCAGCTGAGCAGGTGCACAACTCTTTCCAGCATTGAATGCTTCCACTATCACGAACGGCATCTCTCCAAAAATGGCTGCAGCATCGTCTTGAATGCTCAAGGTAGAACTGCATGCAGTGCCTGTGAAGAGACTGTCAGCAGCGGTACATGAATCAGAAGCCTTGCACGCATCAACTTCAACAGTTGTTGACTCCAGCAGGATCGGAATCCCCGGTGACGTGCACTTGTCTGTGTTTTTGCTGAAGGTGGCTGTGAGCTCCAAGTACAGCGGGGTAGCCGACCAACCCAAAACCAAGGTGTCAGCGACACCATCCGCAGCCTTCAGCACACGCGTTGCCTGTCGCCTTAGCAGCATCCCAGTCTAGATTTGTCGCTGCGTTACCACTACAATCTGGTGTGGCGTATGTCTTGATCGTCACAGCACCGTCAATTGATCTCGTAGCTCGGAAACTCGCCGATGTACCCGTCTTGTGACACTTCTTGTCTGCCAAGTAGACTGTGATACCGGAATGGTCGGTCGCAGCACAACTCTTCCCAGCCGTGAACTCCCACAGAATCAACGCGTTTCCGTATCCATACGATGCTTCATAAAACTGATATAGCTCAACAATGGTGGAACACGCCGTACTGGTGTAGGGGACACCCGCTCCGGAACAGTTATTAAGAAATGCCGAGGTGCAACTTGCTTCGACAACTTGAGATACGACTTGGGTTGGCACAGCTGCTGGTTGGCAATCCCCGTCTTTCGTATCATACAATGCCACCATAGACAGGTACACCGTCGTGCCGCGAGTGCCGAATAGTTTCGTGCCGGCACATGAGCCTGCTTCAAACTCGGTATATGTTTGTGAGACTGTTGTAGAAGCTCCAGTGCAGTCGGACGTCGCAGAAAACTTTTTGACCGCCGAGCCATATAACCCACCCACAGCAATGTAGCTCGACGTTGCCCCCGTTTTGTGGCATTGCTTATCGGCTACGTACACAGTGAGAGCAGTGAGGTTTGCCAAAGTACAGGCGTGGCCGGCTTGATACGTCTCCACAATCGCTATCTCGGCTCTATCGAAAATATCCTCCAGGAAGTATCTGTAGAAGTCACCCGCTTACCAAGGTTGAAGATAACGGACCCAAGAATTCGACGCTGTGTGGTGATATGGCGCAAGTGTTCCCGATCCACCGAGATGGCGTTCCTGATGACAATATTCCTTTGTTCTACCTCAATAGTGACAGGATCCTATATTTCAAGCCGGATGTGGAGCCTGTGTATTACATGAAGGCGCGGCCGTGGGCGCATTACCCCGGCGCTTTTGGCAATCGGCCCCAGGAGTGCCCATTCAACATAACGATCGGCAGGTTTGAGGAATCGCACATTAACCACCTTGCGGAACGACGGAAGTTCTCCGAGCAAGTGAAGGCGTGGTAGTTAGATTGGTGTTAGAGGGGACGTATGGTATGTGTCCACGAATCTTTTGTTCCATTCGTCGTCGGGCAGTAAGTCGCAGGGTAAATCTTGTCGACGACATCACACACCACACTCTTGTCGCAGGTCGCGGTTGTAGGCACAGCCGTCGCTTTCACCGCCGGCGCGACTTTGCCGGTGCACGACGCCTTCACATCGTAAAGCACTTTGGCTGTCAATTGCGTGTCCGCTTGCACCGTGCATACCATGGACAGCCGTTCAGGCTCCGTGTCCTCCGCGTAGCCCAGCTAC
>JAIKVD010000947.1:0-13779 GCA_024679075.1 Phytophthora uliginosa | reverse complement strand
GCGGAGACTGAGACCAAGAGGGCGCCTGTGGCCAAGCAGCTGAGCGCGCTGCAGGCGCGCGAGGAGAACGAGGACGAGGCCATGTCCGAGGCCTCGGCGGTCAGCGCGTCGAGCGCCAGGAAGAAGGAGAAGCGCGAGAAGCGGGACAAGCGCGACAAGAAGAAGAAGAAGAAAAAGAAGAAGAAAGACAAGCACAAGCGGGAGAGCCTGGCGTCGCAAGCGGATGATGAAGCGGAGCACCGAGACGGAGAGAGCAGCGGGAAGAAGCGGAAGCGCAGCAAGAGAGAGTCCCTGGACGCGGACGATGCTTTGAACACGCTGCGTGGTGACAAGGGAGGCCCGTCGACGCCGTCTGGAGGACGCAAGGATTCTAGAGTGGAGGCGGTTGTGACTCCGCGTCCGCCAGCTGCAGGAACGCCCGGTGCGGGCTCGACTCGTTCGCCCACGTCTGCATTGGCGTTGTTTGAGAGTCCTGCCACTGCGACGAAGAGGATACAGGAGCGTCTTGAAGAGGTGTTGGGGAAGAGCGACGATGATTCCGACGAATCGACTGCTAGTCCTTCTCTGAAGAAGAAGCGCTCCAGTAGCCAGATTACGGGTTCTCAGGGTGACGCTGCAATAACGCATGAAGCGCTGATCAAGGAGGAGCGATCTGTAACATCGATGTCCAAGGTTGAACAAGGTACGATCGAGGAAAAGGCAAAGTCACCCGTGCCTTCTTCTCCCGTGCCTGCGAGTCCAATAGGTGACAAGGACTCGATAGAAGCTCGATCATCTGCGGAGGAAGAAAGCCCAATTGTCAAGTCCGAACGTAAGAAGGAGCACCAGGGCGCCCGTGCCGCGGATACTAGCCGTACTGAGCAACGTGAGCAACGGGAACCGGTTGAAGGTGCTTTGAAGTTGGAACTCCCCAAGTCGCCTTCCGCTAGCATTTCAATTCCATCCTCATCGAGTGGCATGGTGCTCAAGCATGTTCCAAGCGAAGATGAAGATGATGACGATGAAGGAACTGTCGGGTCCGCCACTCCTAACGCAGATGCAATCCCCAGAGCTCCAAGAGATGCTAAGACAAGCGGCCCGGGCAAGAAACGGAAAAAGAGCAAGGCAAAGCGGGAAGCGCAACGTGCGCTTAAAAGAGAAACCAGCGAAGAGGAGGAGGAAGAAGCCAACGAGGCTAAATGGGTCCAATGTGATAGCT
Source organism: Phytophthora uliginosa (assembly GCA_024679075.1). Taxonomy (NCBI): domain Eukaryota; phylum Oomycota; class Peronosporomycetes; order Peronosporales; family Peronosporaceae; genus Phytophthora; species Phytophthora uliginosa. The sequence continues at coordinate 12,581 of JAIKVD010000947.1, read as the reverse complement.
GCAAGAAGTGGCGGACGGTGCCGCCAGATTTCAATCTGGACGCAATGCCAACCCATTGGTACTGCAATATGAACACATGGGATGATCGATATGCGTCGTGTGCTGTCGCTGAGGAAGTGGTGAAGGTTAATCCGTCCCCGCAAGCAGAAAAGAGGAGGTACAAGCTGAAATCAAGGTCCAAGTCGACGCAGTCTAGCACTGGAGACGATGGTGGCTACTCTTCATCTGGATCGGGTACACTGAAAAGGTCTGGAAGTTCTTTGAAGGGCTCCATTACCGACATGACCGCGCTGGAAGAGAAGGAGAAAGGCTCCAGATCCATCAAGAACAAGGACAAGGCGTCCAAAAAGCGCAAAATTACGAAGCAACTCAAGGAAAAGTACCGGGAAGTCAAATGGGTGCAATGTGAGAGCACTCAATGTGGCAAGTGGCGTGTGGTCCCAACATCTATTAATTTTGATCGGTTACCAGCCGTTTGGTACTGCCATCTCAACACGTGGGCCCCGGAGCTAGCCAAGTGCAGCGCACCAAACCCTCCTGAAGTGGATGCGTTCTTGCTAAAGCAGGCCAAGAGGGATGGCTCGACTCGTCCTTCGAAGAAAGCAAGGGCTTCTTCATCTACTGGAGATGCCGCGCCGGCAGCATCTGTGTCTATTACTAAAGGCGGTGTCATCACGCCGACATCTTCAGCCAATGACCTTGCCTCTCTTGGTAAATCGAATTCGACAAAGCACAGTAAAGGGTCTAAGGCAACGGTGTCTGGGACAGGGAATGGTGCTTCAAATACCGGAGCCGGTAGCAATGCGGAAGGAGCTAACAGCAACAACGGCAGCAACATAGACGGCAACGGTTCTGGTCACTCTACCAAAGGAAGGAGAGGTCGAGGACACAACAGCGGCGCGAACACGAGTGGAATCAAGAAGACTGTGTTGGAGTGGGCGCAGTGTGAAAAGTGCAACAAGTGGCGCAAGCTGCCGCAGCATATTAAATCCTCCACGTTGCCCGACAAATGGTACTGCTCGATGAATCACTGGGATCCATCGCACGCGAAATGCAGCGTTCCAGAGGAAGCGGACCAAGAGCCCCTACCTTTGCCTCCTCACCCAGGTTCGCAGTGGCGCAAGGGAGGGCACAAGGGCCAGCGTCCACGACGAGGCAAGCTGAGCTACTCGGAGTTGCTTTACGGCAGCTCCGGGCAGCTACGCAAGGCATACACTGCAGAATCTTCCACTCAGTCTTTCGAGTATGAAGGCGCAACCTACAACCGCGATGATCAGTACAAGCACAGTAGCATGTATGTGTCTCCGGCGGCGATGGCAGCGGCTGCTACGATGGCAGGATGGAGCGGCAGTGATCGAGTGAGCAGGGAAACAAACTGCAGCAAGGAGACAACAACTGGCGGAAGCAATAAGGTTGATGCACTGGCCGCAGCAACTCCCGCCCAGGCCAGCGTCGATCACGTGGCTGCGTTAGTGCTTGAAAGCATGGACTTACGTCGCCGTCGTAGTGTTTCAGAGCTTTTCGAAGCTGTCAATGCTGTACATCGAGCAGCCGAGACTGGAACAGAGACTGGAACGTCAGGGCTTGCGTCGCTGGCAGTAGTTACAGCTGCGTTGGGTCAGTTAGAGCACCGCGGTTTGGTCGAGAAAGTGAGCGAGTTATCAGAGAACAGCGATGAGGACGAGCCTTCCCGGAAGCGAAGGAAAGCGGAGTCGTTGTTTACTGGTGCGTTCTCCTTACCGACTCATTACCGCAAGGTGCCCACAAGACCTTTGAAGGCCTCGAAAAGCTGGAAGTTTGGCACCAACGTCGTCGCAGTATCACCGCTGAAGGATTCGTAAAAGCAAACCTGTACTCAATCCCGTAGAGATTTCGTCGTGAAGAAGGACTAATACGCAAAACAGACATCGAGTGTAAGTGCATTATTCTCTCGTGGCGGTTCCTGTGTCTTGGTTGTGGGTTATACGTGTCGCCTGTGTGGTGCAGGATTTGTCAGGACATCGTTCACTACACTCCTCCAGCCGACATTGTCTTGAGCAGCTCTCGCCGCTTGCGGTGCATTTTGGCTTCTTTGTCCGCGATGACTACTGGATCGAGATGCTCTATACAGTACTCCTCGAAGAAGACTTTGTCGTCTGGTACCAGCGGCTCTAGCATTGCACCGGGAATCGCTGCTGCAGAGCTGATACTGTCGGTGCATGGGCTCACGAGTGGTGCGTTACTAGGAGCGATAGACACTGAGCTTCGTCCAAGGGGAGACTGTAGAGGTGACAAACTGCCAGCGATGGATTGCCTTGTTCGAGTAGGCGACGGTGGAGTATCGCCAGCCATCCTCAACAGCATCGTTTCTAGCTGATCAACGGACGTGCTTGGAGCAGTGACGGTGGATGGTGGGGCTACAGCTGAAACATCGACATCGCTCGTGAGCAGAAGCTGCTTGATATTTGTGATGGTCTACACCAGGAAGAAGCAGCAAAGTACATGTAAGTGGCGACCTGGTGACAAACTCGGGGTGAACTGAAACTTGGACGTACCGCTTCTTCCTGATGCTGCTCAAGCAAGACGGCTAATGAGGGAAAGCAGACCAGGAGGACATCGCGCCAGCTAAACAACTTGATGTGCAAGTCCGTTGCTTCAGTCGATGGCGCTGGGTTGGCTGCAACACCAAGTACTTCCTGGTTTCCCGTGATGCTTATCACACCACTACCGGTTGTACTTTCGTTTGACTTGGAAGAAGCGAAAGGCGCGAGATGAGCAGCCGGCGATGCGGCCGTGGACGCTGTCGTCCAAAAGTTGCCGATTGCTTCAGCCGTTCGCACGTCGTATAGCATGACCATCCCGTTGGAACACTCGACAAGTGCCACTGGGATATCTGCAGCTGCGGTTGATGCTGCAATACCAAGCATCAAGACTGCGGGCTGTGCAGAGGTTTTACGCGTTTTCGTGGACGATTTCTTTGCCGGTGGGGAGATCACTCGCTTAAGCGTTGGTTTGCCTCGTTCCCGAACGTCGAAGAAGTAGAGACGCTGCTGTGATTTGGACAGCGCGACGACGTATCCGGCTTGGCAATAGACGACATGGCTCACTTCTGTGGAGGCCGCTGCTGCTGACAGCTTTTGTCGCGGTGGCGGCCGTTCTATTGTGTTGTCAGCCTCGCTGACTGGGGCGAGGAATGCGTAGTCGGCGTCTTGCAGAACGTCCCAAACGACAACTGTACCATCTTGACACCCCACAACCAAATACTGGGTCGTCATATCCTGAGCTGAGGCCGTGATCTTCGTCAAGTGCTCCCATGACTTCGCCGGTGTTAGATGGAGAGGTGAAGGTGTACTCGTGCTGCTGTTATTATCAAGCAGTAGCAAGTACTTGAGCACTTTGAGTCCGTAGCATACTGCAAAAGCGTACGTTCTGGGAGCGCGTGGTTGTTCATGACACGATGTACGAGCTGTGACTGGAGCAACTAGAAAATGTAGTGTGGGCTCAACCGCGTCTTCCATGAACGGCGATCGCGTTGGCTCCAGATCAACTTGATAAGTCGGAGGTGACAGGATCAAGGGCTGGGCGACAGCTTCTGTGTCTTGGTTGCTGTATTCGCGGTGAAGACTGTACACGGATATGATCCTCGAGCCCACGGACATGACAGCGAGAAGCGACAGGCCCGGCGAAAGCACAAGCGAAGTGATCGAAGGTTCCACTGAGCTTTGCGTCGGTCTTAGTACGGCAATAAGCTCGCAAGAAACACCCCGCGGGTTGGCGCCGTCGCCACTAGGAGGTTGGAGATTCCCGCTTCTTATCGTGTAGATGTTCACACATTCTCGAGTTGTTGGAGCAGCCGGCTTGACGTCTTCGACGGGCTCTTCTTGTTGAGCTGGATTTATAGTCGTTGTCTCGAGGAGCTGAACAGCGATACCACAGCTCTGAAGCCCAGAGTTATCATTCGCGAGTTGCAGTGGACTGACCGCTTTAATGGACACGTGCACTTTAGTGGCAGTATCAGCGGGGATTTCAGCATCGACTCGAGGAAATTCAAGGGGGAAGTCACCGAGAATCTCCACGGCATCGTCCTTTGTGCTTAGTACGCGCAGTGATGGAGCGGTACTGGCCGATGCGTCTTCGTCCGGGCAACAGTTTATCCCAGCGACCACGAGAGGCAACAAGCAGTGCGATGCCAATCCAGCAACCTGTAGGGCGCTGGTGCCAAGGGGAATTCGCCACGAGGGCTCGCAAGTTCGTCGTTTGGCGACATCGTAGTCATTTCTCTGCAGCTGGGGCTTGTCAGCTCCGAGAGCGGATCTGGACGAGTTCATGGCGGCTTCTGCTGCAGCGGTCTCGGCCTTGAATCGAGCGCTCTCCGTCGTGATGATCTCCCACGCTGCGTCGAAGATGTCACGGTCCCAAACTTTCATGATGCGGCGATAAGGCTGTGGGAGTTGCGGGAAGTGCAGATCGGGGTTCACGTGGTCGGCAGGAGCACTCAGCGCTATCCACCGAAGGAACTTCGTCGCGGACACTGCTCCGTTGGGCTCTTGGAACTGCCACAGCAGCACACGACCTTCCGATCGACCGAGGGGGACGCTGTTCGCTCGTAGCACCTCGAAAAAAGTGCTCGGTAGCATGAGACCCCGTCGACTGGAGCTGAAGTCACTGAGCGCCTCCTACAGCAAAAATCAGAGAGAAGTGAGGTGGGTTATGATCGAGGAGCATCGATTAGCATTGAAGGCACCTTCCAGGTGGCATCCCATCGCGCTTGGTCGTGCACACACACCGCTCTACAGACACTCAAGGTCAGATGGTGGCTCTACTTGTTTGCAGGAACATCGTAGACTATCGAACCGGATTTGGTCCCGAAGAGACTGAAGCGCTTGAGCATGCTGGACATCCATTGCTCGTATGTGTGTGTGCAGGCGTCTGTACAAGGTAAACGACCCTTTACCCGCTGGAAGATCTCAATTCGGTCTGATCACTACAATTGCATGCGTTTGGTGACGATGCCAGTTCATGTTTCGGATGGTAAGCAGTGAAGTCATCCGCTTTTAGACGACAACATGCTGCCAAGTCTCCATTTAGCCCGACGTTCGTTCTCAATCGAGGGGGATTCCAAGAGCCCATCATGACAAGTACGGCAAGCACGCGTCCGCATGCTTTCGGTCGGTCGTCGAATGTGTGGCAGTACCTGGACTTCGTTCAAGACCGGAAAACTCCACCGTCCGACGACCGCACTCTGTCGGCCTTCGCGGAGTCCTCGGATGATGGTTACAGTGACGACGGGAAGCTGGCGCCAACGAGTGACGGAGGAAATGGCGACGGTGCTGGAAGGTCCGAAGCCAGACAACGAGGCTCCCAGGTTTCAATTGGAGGTGCCATCAAGCGGCACAGCAACGCACACAAAGGTTCGTCCTCTGTCATCCCAAACATGGGAAGTTTGCCGGATTTGCACCACGCTGGCAAACTACGCGAAGCCAGCAGGAGAACTCTCGCGGTATCGGCCTCGTCGCCTTCAGCTCTGGTAGGCGCAGGGCTGCGGGTGGTTGGTGGTTCCGGCTTCAACTCGGCGGAGATCATGAAGAGACTCAACGCCCTGGGGACTTCAGCGTCGACTCCGCTGTTGCCTGCTTCGCCGACCAACAATTTGCACGCCATTGAGAGCGTGACAACTCAAACCCAACAACCAGGACAAGGAGTAGGCACTCCGTTGCAGCTTGCAACTCCTGGCGTGGTTGGTCCGGGGGTAAATTCAGCTGGAGCAGTCGTCGTTCCAGTGTCCGATGCGCAGAAGCTTCGCAACGATTTCAACTCGCAGGCAACGAGACTGTCCTATGGCTGTAGCGTGGCGTTGGAGCTGTTCAATGGCCACTTGATGATGGTCGGTAGTCCTGATGGCCAAGCACGCGTGCAATCACTAGAAAAACTGCAGATGCAGACCAAAGGCTACAAGGACCGCGCCGTCTTCACGCTGCTTGACCTTGCCGACGTACGAAGTGCCAGCTCGATACGTTATGGCGATTCTGTCTGGCTGCAATTGAGTGTGGGGCCAGGGGATGTCTCGTGGGAGCAGGGCGGAGTGCTTGGTGCTAAAGTCCGCGAAGCCCCGCAACTCAAGGCGCTCGGTCTGCTAGACGACGACGCTATTCGCAACGATGTGCAAGCTCCTACTTCAGTGGGGTACCCAGTCCCCGTCACCGCCTACCTCCCCAAGGTTTGCAAGCTGACAGCTCCATACTCCCGGTATGCTTGAGCTCTCACGTGAAGTGTTGTGGTTGTGCCCTTTTGTAGAGTCGAGATGACGGAGACCTGCAGGTAGATGAAATCCAATCTCGTCTGCGGAACAAGAGTGCCAAGATGTTGGGCAAATGGACCATACGCTCCGCTGTCTGTCAGCGCCGCAAGCAGAAAGATGTACGTCATTTAAAGTGCTCAGAGATTTTTTTTTCATTCTGCTTACGAGATGTAATGGACCAGAACTTCGTCTACAACAACGACGAGGTATACCTGGAGCAAGATTGGTTTTATCTTGGCGCTGACTCGGATGCAGGGATGGCGGTGCTGCGTCAGCTCCCACCTGCAGTTGCTGGCAAGGATATCAAGCCTGGTGACTATGTCGTCGAGCGTCGTGGGGCCTGGAAGTTGCGGTTGTTAGATTCCAGCAGTGGTGGTGCGGGTCTGTCATTGGCACAGCAACAAATGGAGCGCTTGCTGCTCCGCGCAAAGGCACAGCTTAAACAATCGCAACGCATGCGCGCAGGTCAGACTAAAGTCTACGGCCCCAATTTGCGAGGAGGTACAGGCTTTACGGCCCAACTTCGAGCTCAGGTCGCAGCTTCAACGCGTCAGACTGAAAGCCGCTACGCTGAGCGCCAAGAGTTGAGACTAAAACGCATCGATCGGCATATGCGAGAGAAGGCGCGGAGTATGAATGTGGGCATCAGGTTTGAGGACACTCTAGAGATCGATGGAGGCACCGGCCGGAGCGGGGTGCTTGAAAGCAGCAGAAGGACAAGTATCAGACGCGATAGTGCACTTGTTGAGGTGGGACGGAAGAGGTCATTGCTCCGCAGCTCATCGGTGGAGAACATCGCAACCAGCAGAAGACAGTCACTCGCAGGTTCTGACAAGTCTGGGGCCTCGAAAGAGACAACTGACGGTCGAATCAGCTCGTCGCGGTCAACTTCTTCGTTACCAGAGCCAACAACAAGCTGTGGACTGTGCCATTCGTCTTCTATCGGCTACAATCTCTGCTGCCAGTTCCGCGATGTTATGCGAATGCTGGAACAAGAGTGTCTACTGGACACGACTGCAACCGGTGCGGATACTCAGCAAGAAGGAACCTTCACAGCGCAGAACTATGGCGAAACTGTGTATTTGCCAGGCTCGAGGCGAACCGCTCGAAGTAGAGCAACTCGCAGTGCCAGAGTTGAAAATGGAGTGGCGGGTGCATTGGCAATACCCCCACAAGATGCGGCCTCATCGAGAGATTCTACCATTCACAGTGGAATTGAGTCTGGTAGAGGCTCAACACCGTCTGCAGCTCCTCTAAACGAGCGAGTCTTGCAGCTTTTCGCGAAGGAGGATGCAGCCATGGTTGACATTATCAAGTACAAGGAGAAGGAGGCGTACCGTGCAATGTACGCAGAGAACCAAGCACGCGTCGGTCTTTCCCCCGTGGCCGCTCACTTCCGAGACCGGTTCAAGCACGTGGGTCTCATCATGCAGATGCACAAGCAGCATCAACAAGCGCAACAAGATGGCATCAGTGGCCACTTCCAGAAACTGCACGCTGATCTCTACTCGGCCAACAGCAAAAACCGACCAACTGGCAGGTCAGCCGATGCGGATGACGACTCCAACGACGACTACGATGACTTGGACGGCGTGGTTGATGCCCCCGTGCAACCACCAGAACCTCTTCAAGTCTCGACCGATCCTCAGTCCGGTAGAAAGCAGAGCGAGGAGAGCGTAGCTACCCCAGACATGGATCGGATCTTCCCTACTTCCGAGGAGCTGGAACAACTTACACCCGTGGACACCAAAGCCGCGTTGGCCCTGTACGTTCAGAACCGAACTGCGATGGGGGAGATGCTGGACGGATACGCAGAGCTGGTCGATACGCAAATGATCCCCACGCTCAAGAATTCGCTAAGTACTCGCAATCGTGGCGCACTGGTGGAGGCTTTGGATTTCGTGGCTCGAGCATCCGAGTTCGTGTGTGCCCGTCGTGTGCAGGTGTCTGTGGCCAAGGTGCTGCACGCCGTGTCCGAAAGTGACGTCGGGGACTACAGCAGTTTCCAGAAAGAGTTCGACGAGCTGGTGATTGAGTTGCAGGGTGCGGTGAACTTCATCCGGTTCTTCCTGCAGACAAGAGCGGCCCGCCGGAAGAGCAAAGAGACTAAACGCATGGAAATACGATAAAGGTATCGATTATTTACGAGTCCTTGATGCCTCTTGTCTTCTATCGGCGCGAAAGTTTGAGCAGGTCAACGCGTCCAAGAGAAGAAAGTTTGTCAACGCGCCACTGAGTCCATCGACAATTGGGATTTGGTGCTGAAGTGCTGCACATTGAAGCAGGGTCGAAAGTACCCGATGCAAGAGCGTCAAGTTTTTCTGCTGAAGCTTTTCCGCGTCGTTTATGGGCGACGAACACGTGCATCATGGTATCGGCTTGCTGCTCTTGGACTAAACTGTCGAGTGTGGCGAGGAAAACTTCGTGCGCGGCCCAACTGTACAACACATCGGCAGCAAACACGACGCGAACATTTGCATCTCGCAAGAGGCTTGGCAGTGGCGCACCCCATTCAAGAGCTAGGACCGATGCAGATGGTGGGGAACCATTCCGGTCGAGGTTGGTCTGCAGTCTGTCCGTGCACTCCGGCTTCTCTGTGAAGATCGTCTGTACTTGGTGCGAGGTCTTGAATCTCGCCAGCACTGCTGCGAATAACCCACAGCCGGATCCAAGCTCAAGCATTGTCTGCTTCATGCTGGCCTTGCCCATTGATTTATCTTGCTCCGGAGATGTTGAAGCTCTGGCACCGGCTTGAAGCACTGCCCAGCTAAGCAAAATGGAAGCGTCCCACACATGGGCGCCCATGGCATCGCCGTAGTGTTCCTCTACAGTCAAAAGGTCTCGCTCGTCTGTGGAACCCTCCGCTGTTGAGTTTTTGGATGGTAAGACACAAAAAAGCCGCTGACAAACTGTGCTGGCGAGGCTTGTATCGTTCGAGTTACTGGTGTTCAGGACTTGCAGCTCCACTTGAAGTGGAAGTACCAGAACGTGTTCATCGAGCCACGCACTACCGACGCAGAAAGTCTGCAACAATCGGCGATAGTGATAGGAATCACCCCCGATTGTTAGTGTTTGCTTCATCTGGATCCTCAGACCAACACGAACGTCAATGGGCAACACACAAGTGCCTTGAGCTGAATGCAACGACGCCCAGCACACCCACTTAGCTTCTCGGCTGGCAGGTGGAAGTTGTTCCTCGATCTTCAAAATAATCTCACCTACGTCTCCAGAACTGACCTCCTGGTTGTTAACGACGCCCGAACTTTGGGAGACTAATGAGATGTCGACCCCTTCTGGAGGTGTAAGGTGCTTGGGGAAAGCTTGCCCCATTTCGTCCACGATGTCGACTACAACACGAAATCTCTGGTCAAGGAGCACGCGAACGGGTAATCCAAACCGGAGTCGAAGCCGTAGCAATTGCAGATCCTTTGGCAGCGCTTCTTGTAGTCTCTGCAGTTCGTCCCTATCGAAGCTGAAGAGCGGCGAAGGTGCCGTCTCCATAGTTGATAAGCACCGAGATCTCTCTCTGACCCTTTGCTTGGATTGGGTCTCCAATCCAGATCCGTCGACGCGTCCGTTCACCGAGTGGCTATTGAGAATGGAGGCGACACCACTCGTTCTCCCACTGCCACTGCATCCGCGTAGAGCTCAACAACTCTTCCAGGTTTGAGCAGTGGCTACTACTTGTTGTCTTGAACCTTGGAGCTTTGTCGGTGCTGACACTTCCAACTCATCAGGAAGTTCTGCTTACGGATGCTGAGTTGACCCCCCACCTTTTGGAGCAGTCGCTACCGCAGCGACTGCAGCAGCTACAGGTAAGAGGTACAACACAGAGGTCGGTCGGTGGCTTGAGTTACATTGACGACCTGCTTCGTGCTTCGTGACCAGAGACTCAACTTGAGCGGCATTCAGGAGGCCAAACGAGGCACCTGTTTCCAACGAATTCGAGCGGCGACAGACTCGAGTCCACACAATGAGGTGGAGCAGGTGACGCTAAAACTATCGAAGGACGGATCAACGCTTCAGGTGTTGTCAGACGCGGACGGTACAGTATCTGCCTCGCTTCAGTTGGTCGACGTTCAAGGCATCACTTTGCATGCAGCGCCGATACACAGTTTCTCGCTGAAGCTCAGTCATTATGACAACGAACAAGACAACAATGCTACTACAGTGGGGGCTACCGATACCTTGGTCGCATCAAGCGAGGGCGACTTGAATCGGTGGGTTCTAGTGTTGACTTGTGGGGTGAATGCCTTTCAGCGGCAACGGGAACGACAGTGCACGGAGCCATTTTCCCCTGACGACAAAGCGGTCTGGCAGGCCGCGCGACTTCGCATCTTCGAGCTGGCGGAAGAAATGCCGCTACATGAAGCTATCGACCACGTCACCAAATCCGTTCCAACGCGCGACTTTCAACAATGCGAAGCTCTTCACTGCCGTCTGCACTTTTTGAACACTGACGCGCCTGGTAGACAGTCCGAGGTTTGTGCAAATGTGCATTACGAGGATAGTTCGGCCATAAAAAGTAAGCTTATATTATTGGGTTAATACCCTCATCAGCTGGAAAATGCTACACGAAAACGAATCTTATTTAATACTGGGCAGCGGAAAACGACTTTTTGCTTGCGGACACATCATTTGGTCTTTTTTTTTTAACATTTGGTAGTGCAATGTATTTCCATGGTTATATTGGTAGAAAGTGCCGCAAGCTGGACGGGGGTGACGGGATAACGCTCACCAACCCAGCACATCCCAGCTCTCGACTCCTTCAATCGCAACACGTCTCACTTTGGAGGACTCCTCGTACCTGGGCCCACCCATATTTCTTCAAATGGCCCTGACCCATAACCGTGGAAAACGCAAATTTGGCCACCTTTTGTTTCTCGATGACGAAGAAAATCTCCAGCTTGTTGACCGTGGCCAGCGCTGTTTTCTCGAGCGAGTCTAGCAGAACCTTGAAATGGTGGATGAGAAAGCTGTGCCTGTCGCTTTTTGCAACTTGAACGAACCGCACAAGTCCTTCGTCCCTGTCGATATAGACGGCGTCGTACCCTCCTTGGTTGTACTTTTTTGGCTTCAGCCAGCACTTCGTCGGCAGCACTGGTAAATTCTTTGGATCCACCACCACAACGCTGCTTTGTGGGAAGTCAACCTCATTTTCACCTTCATAGACAACAAGCCCACCTTTGCGAATACGAGCGAAGAAGTACATCTCCAAAATCCAACCATCCATCGCAGCATTCGAATCTTTTCTCAAGATGGAAGCAAACCGCTTTCAGCTCAGCGCCACCACTAACAGCGAGAGCAAGCGGCTGATAAGTCCCGAGTTCCCCCCGAAGATACCGTACAGTCGAGCGATCACACTGGCCGACTGCTCCCAGACTAACCCGATGGCAGCTGGCGGGGTGTCCGCCACAGATTTGACCGCGTCATCCAATGCCTCCATGACTGCCGCAGTTGAATAGCTAAACATGTACCGAGCACTTCCGCCAGCGAAGTAGTATTTCGATAACAGGATCGACTCGCGCCAAGTCCGCATAGAAGCAGCATCTGTGGGTACCTCTTCATCATCAGATGCGTCCAAGAACGGCAAAACAGACTGAAAGAGCTCGTCATCTTCAACAGCTTTCAAGTATTCATCTACACTCCACGACGGCACGTTGTGCTGCATGGCCTTCTTGCCAGCATCGTCATCTAGCTTCACTTTCCTGCGAGACGACATTGAAGTCACTAAGACAAGGCGTCGAGTATCCCATTTCTGTCTGACCCATCCGGTGCAAACTTTTAGCTCCGTGTCATTTTGCGTCACCCCATCAAGAAACACCACGTAGTGCTTGGTGTCTTCAACTTCGTACAAGATCGCGACCAAGTCCTCTATATCGGGTGTCAATAGTTTGCAGGTTTTCTTCTCGTTCCCTTCCAAGCGGACACAAATTGGAGGTTCATCTCGAATGAGATGAATCCACGTGACAACCCACGCACTAGTGCGAGGGAGGGCCAAAGCAAAAACGGCAGCCGTGCTTGACTTCCCCGACCCAGGCGGCCCCACCACAAACCCAGTGTGTCCATCACGCACAACATCGTCCCGCAGAAAAGCGATCAAGTCGGCAGCAGCGTCACGGCAGTAAAGGCAGAGATTCGCGCTGGATCGATCAAGTCCAAAGCCGCTAACATCAACAGGATCCAGGCTCCAAACATGGCCTCGACCATCAAGCGACAGCGCCGAAGCCTTTGGATCAAGTGTTGTCTGCTCTTGCCACAACGTTTTCCGCCGCTTATTTGGTGGCGACGCTGGAACTTCCAC
>JAIKVD010000946.1:0-13782 GCA_024679075.1 Phytophthora uliginosa | reverse complement strand
GCAGATGTTGCGCTGCTCGCACTGCGAGCGCCGCATGGGCGACTGCTGCCGCCGCGAGTGCGACGCGTGCTGCCAGGTCTTCTGCTCGCTGTGCTCGACGCTCAACTGCGACGAGCAGTTCGACCGCGTCTTCTGTCTGTCGTGCAACCAGGAGCAGAGCAGGGGGTAGAACCGAGCAGCTGAAGACTGACGAGCAGGTTTTTAAGTAGTAATTCTAAAGTGCATGTTGTTAGTTGTATGTGGATGCATCTGTAGCTCTGTAGCTGCATTTGAGGGGAGGGGACTAACTGAACATGCCTTCTCCTGGTGCGTCGTAGAGGAAGCTGCGCACCATTTCGAACGACGTGGCGGGCTGGTCGTGAGGAACCATCTACACACACGAGCAACGACAAGAAGGTTAGTACCAAGTGTGGATTGACAGACAGACGTACGTACGTGGCCTGCGCCGAAGACTTTCATGAAGCTGAATCCGTGCGAGGTGCGGACGCGGCCGATGGTTTGGCCCTGGAAATAAACGTCCTCGAAGTCGGCGGCCGTGAACGCAGGTTGGTGTTCCCACGCGAGAGCGCGCGTCCACGAGTCCTGGGACATCCAATTGACCACCGTGTCAGCGTCGCCGCCGTAGACTAACACGCGAACGCCGTGCGCGAGAGCTCGAGCGACATTGGACTCGCTTTCTTCGAGTCGGTCCAGTGGCGCCAATTCGGCGCTAGCTCCGGATGAACACAGCTTCCAGTTGTGGGAAGCTTTGTTGAAGTAGGCCTTCGTGGCGTCGGTGTTCACGAAATCTTGCAGACGCGAGAAGCGGTAGCACAGGTGAAGTTCATCTTCCTGGTGGCATTCACGACGGATGTCGTAGACGTTTCGACCGAGCTCGAAGACCGACGAAACAGCCTTCGACGCGAGCTCGTTGAATCGTTGGAGAGCCTCAGCGCAGTCGGAGCCGACACCATCCGAAGACGAATGCCGCAAATTGCCCCCTCTCCTGCAATTCGCAATGGCCGATGAGAAAAGATCCGACGAATGCTGGAAGTCTTCTTCGTTCGAGCCAAGAAATTGATACCCGTAGTTGTAGGATTTCAAGAACGGGATAGTCGACTCGACCCAAGCCGAGGTCGAGACAACACCGTTGCCAATTGCGATGCCTTTCAACGTGGGGAGTGAGCTGTCATCATCGAGGAGTCTTGCCGCAAGATCAGGTACGTAGTGTCCAGCGTAGCTCTCACCGAATACGTAAAAGTCTTGAGCTTTGAGCTTTTGGTGCTTTAGGTAAAATTGCCGGAGGAACTCGCGCATGCTGTCCGCTGCGCCCCCGAGCGACCACGGTTGCGCGAATGCTTTGTCCCCGCCACTGTATCCAGTGCCTTCAGGCTGGTCAAGATAGATAACGTGAGCGAGACCTGTCCACGAGTACGGGTTGAGCGATATATTGTCGGCCTCATCGTCGAACATGCAAGGGCTATTCTCGAACAGCAGCGCGATCAACCCGGAGCATCCAGGACCGCCCGAGAGCCACAAAATGACAGGAACATTGTCTTTGGTGGAGGACGATTCGTACAGCACGTAGTAGAGACCGTTGAGTGTACCGGTCTCCTTGGCAAGGTCCTCTCCACACAACGACGTCGACGACGGATACTCATGAGCAAGGTCACTCGCTTGGGCAATCGCGCGCTCCCCTTCAGAGAACATGCAGCATCGCGCAATGAACGCCATCAAGAGCAACCACCAAGCATGGAGCTGCATTGCGGATGCCGGAATGCTGATATATGCGACCTTTGCGGTGCTGAAGATTGCGACTAGCTCAACGGACAGCGATGAAGGCGACTGGAAATAGCAGATGTGACAATCAAAAGAAAGTTGGCACGGACTCTGATGGGGTCTTTCGGGTTACGTGTACTTGGCGATTGTTGCGCGCTTCGATTGGATTCAAATGATCGCACGCGATAAAACATCGCTACCGATGGCTGCTGTGCTGGCGCGAGTCAATTTTTCAATGGTGGTCAAAAGTAGATGGACTCCATGATGGCGCAAAGAGGGTCGTAGGTGGTGACGAGGACTTCGTGAGTAGGAGCATCTGTGACGCTCCCTTCTTGGCTTTCCTTGGGCGGTAAGAGGCTGTTTAGCTGACTCGGCTTGCTTGGTGGATCTTCAGACGTTCCGAGTGTGGAGGATCTGAATGGCCTGAGAGGAGCCTGCTTCGCTCACAGAACACATTGCTGTCGTTAGCTTCGATTGACCGACTACAGAGACCTGGAGATCTAACCGGGCCGACACACTGTCCAGATGTAGCAACACTTGGCCAGAATCGTGATTTCATAGTTCCTTGAGCCCGGTCCGAGCTTCCTTGTTCGGGCCGGGGAGCCTTCTTGCATTCAGCACTCTGAACTGTAGCTGGTCGTGGCTCCGAGACTTCATCACGTGTTGCAGTGATTGTAGTCTGTGTCTTGTCTTGAGACCAGGTGCCATTAAGTCGGAACCGATCCAACGATCCTATCCCAGTGTTCTGCTGGCTGGTTGGTGTTTCCTTAACCTTCTTACGCTGCCGACGGCTCTGAGCTCCTTCGTGTTGGCGCTTTGCTCGAGAGCGGCCTTCACTCCTGCGACCAGCAGTTTTGCCCTGGCTGCTGCCATCACTGCGAGCTTTGGGCTCGTGTTGTAGCACTTTGGGAAGCCCGTTCTTCTTCTGTAGCTGTGATGCTGGAGCTGCCGTTGGTACCAGCGACTTTGCTGCGGGTTGGCGCTTGTTTCCAGGCGTCGGCAACGATTTCAGGCCTTTTGCGACACTTTTGTCTGCTGGCTGAGGGTGTTTGACTTGCCGGAGGTACCGATCCATTCGCTGCTGCTTCGCGTTCGTCTGGTGACTCGTCAGCGTCTTGATGTACCGGAGGATGCTGCTATCTCCCGAGTTGCCGTTCGGAGCTGTGAACGGCCTCTCTTCTAGCCGCTCCGGGGCCCCAACGGGGTGATGCAGCACCACATTCTGCTGCCAACTCATCTCGACGCGCTAGACGTAGCCACAACGTGCTCTTATGATTGTAGTTGGACTTGTACGACTCGACCTCTAGCATGCGCGCTTACCTTCCTTCAGTTCGTGTTGAGTGCGGAACCGATGCAGAGTGATGGTCTCAACTTCAACTTGTATTTTTCGAGTGTCAATTTTAGGAAAAGTATTGCTTCAAGTAACAAAAGTTAAAAACATGGAGCTATCTGTTGAACCACTTCTTCCGGCCCTTGGACTTGTGGCGACTGTATATGGCAGCGGCTCGGCGGCCTCGTCGGGATATGGTGAGTGATGTGAGCGACGAGCTTGGAGCAGTAGAGCTCGGTGGCTTCCAGGAGTCCAGCAGCGAATATCGTCGCTCAGAAGGCACACCACTTGCCCCGCTTTGTCGGCTCAAGAACGTCGTCGACTCGGAAGGAATCTCACCATTCGCTTGTGTCTGCCGTCGAGTTGAAGGCGCTTGGGAGTAGTTGAGGTTGATGTTACTCATGGGGATATCACCTACTGCAGAAACCAACCCGTTGATCTTCTTCACGTCGATGTCATCTGGCTTCATCGGCAAGCTTCCACGGTGCGGTCGCGTGGCGAAGATATCTTCATCGTCTTCATGCTCGTCATACTCAGCTGCTTTTTTCGAGTGGTACTGGGAATTGATCGGCTCGTAACGAGCTCCGAGCGTCGAGTAGCGAACCGATGTTGGGGATGGCAAAGGCGAATGACGCGCAGCTTCGCCCTTGTACCGGAAACTACGGGGTGCGATGGCATCTCCAACTTCGACTGCACCGTCCGTAAAGTTGATGCTCTTTGGAAATGCTTGGATAAACGTGGCGTCAATGTCAACCTCGCGTTCGTCAGGCATGGCTTTGATGTTGACTCGGATGGAAGGCTCTCGCTCGTGATCCACATCGAAACTTTGAGTACTTGCAATAGCCGATGGTCGCTCTCTCGCTTGATCCACATCGAAGCTTTGATTACTCAGAATGTCCGGGTTGGCCGATGCAATGTTTGTTGTGGTGGTTCCCACGGGTTGCTTTGATTGCGGTTGCCCATTCTTAGTCGAGTTTCGGATTAGCGAAGGCCTGCTTTCCAATGTGAAGTTGTGCCAGCGACCCATGAAGCTTTGTGATATTTGCTTCAAATGGGTTTCCTTCGGTTCCTCAGCGTGAATAATCCGCAACACACGATTCACGTTGGAAAGGAGAGGTGCTTCGACCTGCTCTTTGTTTTCGACAATTCCTTCCAAGAATGCAAGCATTTGCGGGTAGTACTTGAGGTCTTTTAGCCAATACTCAGGCTCGTCTTTCGTGTCGCTTTCTGTCAGTGCTGCGTTACGCGCTTCCAGGACACGGCGCAGAACCTTCAGCAACGGCGGGATGTCCGGATGCTGCATAGTGATTCGACAGATGAGCAACTCCAGGAATTCTTTCGAGGTGATCTCTGGGAACTGCACCAAGCGCCGGGCGATACGCAAAACGGAACGGTACGGAAAACTTGTAATCAAGTGCTGATTGCAATAGCGCACCAGCTTCACAATCTGCTCTGGCATGCGATTGTCAGCGATGCTCTCGTCGATATCAAGTGACGCCCGCAAAATGTGCGTAATCGCCATGGTGTACTTGTCGATCTCATCAGCTGTCTTCTTCAGGTTGTCGGGGGGATTTTGCAGATCAAAGCTCATTAGAAGGCTCAATTGAGTTCTCCAAAGCTGGAAAAGTAGCTCCAGGTTGTAGGCTGGGTTAGTCAACTTTTCAGGATCCGGTCGTGACAAGAAGCGGTTGATATAGAGACCAGCCACAAAGTTGTGCGGTAACGAGATAACATCAGTCTCATCGTCAAGTAGAACAGAATCTCGCTTTGCTATAGATCGCTCCATCCGATTCCGACAAATGATTTCGTCGAGTTTCTTGCGCACTTCAGTTCGCCTGTGAGAGTTCCATATCAAGTCACTCTTCTCGTGATTATCGTCGAAGAATCGTGTTGCCTTGTTCGGATCCAAGTGGATTTGGTACACTATCGGATACGGAAGAAACCGACAGAGCCCACTGTACATTTTCTCTCGCAACTCTAGGTCCTTCGTCAACAATGCGTACAATACTTCGAATGCAGGTTCCCGTAGAGCTTCAGCTCGGAGAAATTGTTCGTGAAGGACATGCTGCCTTGATTGAAGGGCGATACCTAATATCTCGACCCAGAGTCCACTGATGTGTACGTACTCAGCGATCACGAGGCAAGTATCACACAGTTCAGCTAAACAAGACAACGCATAGAATGCTTGCTCGTACGCGAGATGGTCTGTGATCACCTGAAGGCACCATGTAAACTGGCAGAAAGGTGCCAGCATGCGCTCGAAATTGCACTCAAACCCGCAGATTTTGTTGAGAATGAGCAGTGCGAGCTCCTGACGGTTCAAGTAGTCCACGTTACCAAATTCAGCGTCCATATCTGTGGAAAATTCATCGGACGATACCTTTGCTTTAAAGCCATAGGTCGACAACGACCGACGAGATGATATCGACACAGCCTTCGACTTGTCGTCACCGGTAAAAGGTAGCAGATATCTGCCAAGTGTTGCAACAGATATTGAGGCGTTTACAGGATCCACGTCATCAATGTGCTGCTCCAGGCATTCCACTATGGCGGGTCGAAAGGCCGGCAAATCACATAGAAGACTCAAACAGTCTAGAGCAGGTAGCGTATCCGAATAAATCGCAATGTTGGGGTCTCTGTTCTCGTTCAAAAAAAAGAACAGCTGTGACACGAACTCGACAGCAGTGATCGGATACAATATATCTTCCGTAATAGCCTGCGGGTTCTCCACTGACTTCTCCAGTAAAATCTGCAGATAGACCCCTCCAACCGACGGCTCAGAACTTAGACACTCATACGAGTAGTTGGTGACGCTTTCCAAAATTGAAATCTCGTCGATGGTTGGGTCCATGTAAAATTCGTCTGTAAGCTTTTGTGAAAGCTCCTGCCGCGTGTTTTCGTTCCAAATGCACGTTGGCTCGCAAATATCCGACAGCAACAAGGCACAGAAGTCGCGCCCATCGGGTTTGGCAAGAAGCTCCAAGAAGCTTATTGGAAGGAGATTTGCCAATGCATCAAGTCCTGCCGTTCGCCGATTACCATCTGGACCCAAGGCTAGCGAGCGGAGTACCCCAAATGCACTCTCTAACATCTCGCGCTCTTGTTTTTCCAAAGCAGTAGTACTTTCTTGCGTCGTATCGATTCCAGACGAACTCTCTGCGGACGCCAGGATCAAATAGAGACCTTTCCAAAAGACCCGCGTAGAATGCATAATTTGCTCTTGCAGTTCAGGACTTCTGCAAAGGGACGACGCGATTTCAAATGACATTTTCTGAATACGCCACGGTTGAATGTTCTCAAATGAAAGAATAACATCATCTAACAACGAGTATACACGTCGGGCATACTTGAGCTTGCTCCCACCGTTTTGAGATGGGTACTCCGTCGCAGTAAAAAACGAGATGTTGTCATCGTCCCCAAAGGTGTTAAAATCAACTGCTTTCGATGATGGCGCTTCACTGGACGTACTACAATCTCCTTCCATAAGGGATTGTACTCCTTCTTCGGATTCGAGAATAAGCTCTAAGATGGAGAACATACTTTCCTTCTCTTCAACATCGTACCCTAATGCGCACCTCTCCACTAAATCGAGAATCGTACCCCAGCTGTCCTCGATCTTTACCACCAGCGGACCATTCTGTGGGGCAACGGAGAGCAGGTGTTGTAGCACCTTTCTTGCAATACCTCGAAATGTGGACTCGCGTTCCGATCGAGAGGATAGCACACGAAGGAGCAGGTCAAGTGTTGAAGACTCATACGAAAAGAATTGATAGCCAAATTTTTCAAGCAACTGGAGTTGTGCTTTCAGAATACGCTCGACAACTTCGTCTGACGTGCGTTCACCCTTGGCTGTGTTTTTGTGCTCAAGCACAGCACAAAGCGAGTCAAACGCATGGCGAACTGTTGCCACTTCGATATCTTGTCGACACAACTCCCGATAACGCGAGCGCAAAGCAGATGATGAGTACGTTGCAGTTTCATTCCAGCCAAAAATCTTGTATGCATCCGAGTGATCCATATCGCCATCCAAACCATCCGCTTGGCGCCGTGCTAGATATCGCCACTTCTCTTCGATACTTTTCATCAGGAAAACAGGATCATCCACCTCTTCGGTCTCTGGGCTCGACTGATTGAATGTAGAAAGATAGAAACCGCTACAATAAACGTCTCCAGACAACTCTAGGTAAGAGATGGGAGGAATTGGGGTGTAGTTGTATCTTGCTGCAACACTTTTCTTCAAGCTGTCTTTGAACTCCTGTAGATGCTCGTCCATCATCTCTTGCAAATGTAGCCTCATTGGCGACGACCACGGCGCACGTTTGTCGTGCTTACGACCGCAGTACACATCCGCAAATTGCTCAGGTGTTTCTGAGTCCAGAAGGCCGATGAGTGATTCAGGAAGCATGTCCGTTAAATAACTCTGCCCGGTGAACCGCTCAGATGATCTTTGAGATCGATGAATCCGTTTCAATAGCGTTGCCTCTGGGACGAAAGCAGGTACCTTATCGGTCCCTCTAGGATTTGCAACCGTAGACAGGATGAAATAGAATGCTCCATACTGGTACAGCTCTTGTAGCTCTTCGTCGCTCAAAGACATTAGCATCTCACAGACGTATCGGCGAACGTTTGGGTCATTTACTACGAGTAGCTGAACGAGCAAGGCTAACGACGATGAATTGGCTACGATAGTATTTACCAAGGCTGGCGGCCACAGATTTGTGTTCCCAGCAGATACGGAATGCTGATCTTTAATCATGAAGTTTCGCAAAGTCTTCAAGGCGAACGCTGCACAACTCGTCTCAATAGGTTCGTCAGTTAGCTCCATCCATCGTAACTCTGAAAATTCAAACATTGATTTCCATATGTGGTCATCATCGCCATGCGCGGAACAGCAGCAAACGTACAGAGCGTCAATTTGCCGATGTCGAATAAACGGGTCAGCATCCAAGTATTCTTTCAACCCGTTGGCTGAAAACGGGCCTTTGACCACACTCCCTTCCTCAGTATCCCCTACAGCCTTCAGCCTAATGCTCCATTTTAAAGCAAACCTCGTCTCATTGTAGAGGGAAAGTTCTGCTATCGGCACAGAGGAAGTTTCATCTGCTTCTGATATGTTAAGTGAGTCCATCATAGGTATATCGCCAGAATCATCCAACACGCCACTTCTTAAAGATGGTGTCTGGCATCGGTGTGCCAACACAGACATATACAGTAACACCTGGATATGATTCTTTGTACACAGCTCAGCACAAGCCTCGCCAGACAAACTTAACCCAGACATCAGCTCAACGATATCTTGGATCTCACTCGCCAGGTACGAATTACGGAGCAACTCAGTGAGGAAACGAGCGCGGTGTTTTGTAATTGGCCGGGCTTCGGGAAATACGCGAGCTAGCTCAATCAAGATTTTTAGCATGGAATGACCATGTTGCTCGTTTCCAGTTCCCCCGTAAAATTGAGGAATTCCGTTGCTTCCACTGGCGGACCAATCGTTTGTTCCTGATAGCGGGATATTGTTTAAGTGAAGATGCTCCAACCAACACTGATATACCTCGTTAAAAAACTTAGCTGGGTCCTTAGCAATATCCATGCTGGCAAAAAAGAGGCTGCTTGAATTTTTCAGCTTTCCACGATGTGTTCCTGCATCCATTGAACGGACAATTTGGGCAACTTCTGCAAGCTGCAACGATCCATCGTTTATCCTTTCCGTGATAACGCGCAGGTAAAATCGGTCAACTTGAAGTTCTTGAGCAATGCTCTCGTATGTCACAGAAAATTGGGCGTGATTCCACTTCGATTCACTGCTTCCTTTTCGAGATACAATCAAGGAAAACTGAGCTGTTTGGTTGGTTTTAAACTGATCGAATTCGTTGATAGCCAACTTCAGAGCAGTCTTTAATTCAGCTCGTGTCTGTTCGTTCCAAATCAAGTCAGGCAGCAAAAAATCTTTGCCAACCACGCTGGAAAGAAGAGCCATGTCTGTCGATGACTCACCAGCGTAATTCATACGCGAAAGGTCTTCCTTGACTCTAGCTTCTTTCACAGAACCGCTAGCAAACAGTGTTCCGATCTGGAGCTGCATGCGACGAATGAACCATTCTGAACCGTCAACTTGTTTCTGAAGCTGAAGCCGGGTTTTCCGCCGCATAGACTCCGTCTGCCGAGCTCGTTGTTTCTTCAATAATTTCCGTAACATTGGACTTGAAATCATTCGAATAAATCCGTGGGGAAGGATCCTCACCAGCATTTCATGGGATGGTTTGTGATGAGTTACCCAGATACTTGCAATGTACTGATAGGTTTCTTTCGCATTATCGGAGGGGTGGAAAAATGCCTTGTGCAGATGTTTTATAGTCAGCCCGGTATCCAGCGCAAGGTCACAAATACGTCGTCGAAATTTGTGGGCGCCATGGTCGACAATTATCTTCAGTACACAAATAATAGCCGCAGCCAACCCTGCGATCATATTTTGCGACGCAAGCTCCAGTAGTAGTGCATATTTCCCTCCCAAAGCCTTCACAATGGCATCGAAGTGATTGTTATCGGTGCTGTGACCAGATACGACCAGCACATCTAGCACCAATTGCAACATGACCAGCGTCGTGCTTGGGTTGCGTTGCTCCAGAAGGTCGGTCAGTAGTGAGATCAGCTTTTTGTGCTCGAACACCTGATATCGAATAGATTTTTCAGCGACTCGATGCGCATTTGATCGTGATTTATCGGCAACCAGCGAATGAAGTGCATTTACAGCCCACACAGTTGCGATAGGGTCGCCAGAGACCAATACCTGAGCTAGCGTTGGAACCAGAACCATAGCACCACCATTGGATTGCTCCATTGAAATTCGATAACAACCGTCATTAATGCGACAAAATGTTTCCAAAATGACACAAATTTCGCTTGCACGAATCGGAGGTTTGCATGAATGCTCAAGCTGCAACCACATTTACAATTTGTTAGAACCGACATTAACTTCGAAGTATCACGCAAATAATATATTATAGTGCCCCAACGTACCAGGTTATTTATTCCGCGGAGAAGCGAGCCATACGACAGCTTTTCCAAACGCCCACGCATTAATTTTCCTGCGAAATCCTCCATTTCAACGTTCATATTTAAGCTCTCCAAAGCAAAAGTAACCCGGTTTGTGGCCGATGTGATACTCACACCTTCTCCACCCATCGTTTCAATCTCCTTTTCAAGGACTGCGTGAGCGGGAATATACAATCCATCATGGTTTAGGTAGAGAAAGCGCTCATGCTCATCCTTCAACAGAGCCCTCGGAGACATTCTCGGGTTCAATTTTGGGAACTCTCTGCTCAACGACACATCATAGTTATCGACGTAGCGATATCCATCGTATAGTGCGGCCAAGAACTTTTCCATGTCGTATGGCACATACACAACGCGACTACAGTCTGAAAACTCCAATGCCACCATCGCCTGAGTATCGTCACTCCTCAACCCCGGTATCACTACACGTCGCAAATTCTTCAGATCGTATGTCTTCTTTGAAGAATTTGAGAACTCTTCAATGGTTCCATCAACGAAGCAAAGTTTTTTCTTTCGCAAATGCGTTGATCCGTGCCTGCCCGTCCGTCTTTGGACATCAAACAAATCGTTTGACTGAAAAGCGGAGTGGTCCATGGGTGTTTTGACATGCTGTTTGGGAAGCTTGTCTCGCGTTGTAAACCGAAGGTGGATGCCGATAACACCAGCCAGGGCCCTCATTTTCTCCACAATATCGCTGCTTTGATCAGAATAGACGAACTTTAGTTTCTTTTTTGCCGTGAGTATGAACGCGTCTGGTATGGCTGTCGCTCGGGTGACTTCCTCAATCGTGCGATACTCAATTTCATGCGTATGACGCCCCACAACTTGAACAGCAATCAGAGCACGTGGCGTTAAATAAAAGTTGGTCTTCTCTCTTTGGCCATCTGCCGTGCCAATAAAACCACTAAATTGGCAGCAGTCAACGCTGTACACACGCTTGAATTCCTCAAAGTTGCCCACCAAATGGCTCATGAGCTCTTGCAGGAAAGTATTTCGACATCGGTAGCGAAGACGCAAGAACACGGGGTCGTCGTACTGATCAATTCCCATCTTTAGAGCGCCACATGCCGCCTCAAGAAATTGCCGGTATTGCCGAAGTAGCACTTCTGGGTTCTGAACCACAACTACATTTGATCCAGTTCCAGTGGCACCACTCGATGAAGAGCCTGCCGATGATAACGTGTTGTTGTGGCTCGACGAAAAAATGTTCCTTCTGGATGAATACATATTCGGACGAGAAGACAGTACCGGTGCTCCGCGCTGGCTACTGGGGCCAAAATTCAGCGTTTCTCCAAAACTGAGAGTTTGGCGAGGAACTTGTCCGTCATTTGATCGAAGTGGCGAGCCCATGTTGCCGAAGTGTAAAAATGCTGGGTTCTTCGTCATTCGACTCAGAATACCCACACATGCCTCAACAGTTGCCAAGCCTGGAAAGCTGAAAAGGATTCGGAGCATCATTCGGTACTTAGTTGCCAGATGCTGATACAGCGTTTCAGGAAGCTTCCGCTGCTTTTCAACGTTTGCCTTCACTAGCAACAGAATAAATTGACATAGCTTCATTGTCGGCAGGTCAGAGAGGAAAGACTCCGTCTACGTGAGATGACATCAAAGATAGAGATTAGAGCTTTATCCTGTTGCTTGATGCAATTGGAGGTTGGACTTACATGACTGTCTTCGTCTAGCATGGAAAGTAGCGTCATCATGAAGAGACTGTTGGATAACAGGAGCTGTCGACACTGAAGCTTGTGTGCCTTCGATTCCATGAGCCGGCTCAGCACCATGAACATCCAATAAATAGCAACCGAGTTCTTGCTAGCCAAAATTTTTGATATCATGCCGATATACTCGTCTCCACGCTAAAAGAAAACCCAAAAAAAGGAAGGGGGTCAGCTAGTCGTATCATTTGTGGCGCGGGTTAAAGTAATCAGCTCAGCGTACCTCCGTCAGAATTTGCATGAATTCGTTAATAGCAGGAGGCGCGAGCATCAGACGATAAATAGACTGAAGATAAGTGCCCACAAAATCATGCGATGCACCGTGTCGGCTGACGATGTCATATAGCTCCCGAGCAAGTACATAAAGCACCTTTTCGTACGGTTTGTTCGGTTGTGCGATCACACCAGAAGTCGGCGTATTTACGTTAAGCTCCACTGCCAAAGAGTGCATCTCTTCGTCAAGACCACGAGGAAGCTGTCGTTGTGTGCGCGCTGTCTTACGATTGCCGAGCACTGCCAGCAGCTGGAGGATAGTCGACTGCGCAACCCGGAGCTCACGATCCATCACGTTTACGTTTGGTACGATATTCGCGATCTTATTGCCTTCTTGCAAAATAATTTTACGCGGAATCATGCGCACCCAGTCCGCAACTTCGGTTATCTCCACACCCACCTGGTAGTTCCCCAGCGCGTGACAAGACACCAACAGCTCACATACGATCTTCTCGCGTTGAGCAGAATAGTACTTGCGCTTGACACCATCCACGTACATTATTTCAAACGCCTGGAGCGTGTCTTGGTACATGATAAGACTGTAAATGCGGGACAGGGGGCGACTGGAGATCACCGTCTTCGCGTCCGCATACTCTGTAATGTACTTTTCCGACACAGATAGTGTCCTGGGGGCAGCAGTCGACTCGTTCGACTGCGAAACCTTCAGCACTTGGTATTCAAACGACACACTGGTCGTCAAGGAAGCTTTGCCGTCATCTTTCAGTGCCGCTTCCATGGTTTTCTTGCGGTATTCGTTGATCTGCATGCCATAAGCCTTCATGACTCTGTTGATCGCTTGAGCCAGCTCCGTGCGTCGTGGCACAATGAAGAGACTGGAGTTGTCCGAGTGGTTCAGTGCAATAGCCTCATGGTCGTCACAGATGAGGTCGATAGAGACCAGACTTGTGTACGGGATGTGGCTCATGAGGTCTCCCTCGGTATCTTTCTGGTAGATGCCGTCCGGGCGGATCTCCACCACACATGTGGATTGCACGCCACTCTTGTGGTACTTGAGACTCTGGAACGTATGCGTCTGCAGCTCCGGGGGCGTGGGCTGCGCGTCGGGCATCTTGGCGTAGTGCTGGCTGCGCAGCCGCATGAGGCACACGAGCACCTCCATGCGGAAGTGGCAGCGGAACACCGTCTTCTTGATGCGATGGCGCGGCGTGTGGATGACGAAGTCCGTCTCGCCCTCCAGCACGTTGGCGCCGTCCACGTCCTCGTACGGCCACGTGTTGGTCACGTGTTGGTTCTCCCGGTCCACCGTCGAGAACGAGTACTCCCCGAAGCACAGCACGCGCTCCTTCACCACGAAGCTGCCCACCTTGTGCACCATGAAGCGCGCGACCACACGCTTCATCTCCATGGCAGGCTGCGCTCCCTCTCCTGCCGCGCCGATTGCCTTCTGCCTCGCTGGATTTCTCGCTCCTTCCTGCAGGAGCCTTCCTTCGCCTAAACGCAAGTGAGCCAACCCAAAAACGCGGCAGAGAGCGCGAAAGGTCGTAACTTCAACTAAGTACGACGGTGACCATCACTCCGCATTCGCCCAGACGGTGCGATCATTTCACTTCGCTACTTCCGCATTATGCGTTGGTACTGCGTGCACCCCGGGCTGCCGCTGCAGGCGGAGCTGCGCGTCCGCGCGGCCCCCGA
>JAIKVD010000945.1:0-13792 GCA_024679075.1 Phytophthora uliginosa | reverse complement strand
CCGGCCCTCCACGCCGAAGCGGATGTCCTTGCCCGACGAGAACAGGCGGCGGCCCGCGGGCGAGAAGCGCGCGGCCTTCTTCACGGCGACGGCGAGCGTGGGGTTCATCTTGTCTAGACTAGGGAGGTCTCTGGTAGATTTCCGAATGCCGCACAATGATCGGCCCCCTTGGGCTTTGGATCGCCTGCGTGTGGTGGAGCAGGGGTGGGGCGCTTGAAGCCGGACAGCGCGTCCTGTTTCTGAGTCCGGATCGATACAAATCGACGGGAGGTAGCGCGGTGATGGGTGCAGAATCAGACGCATCTGTCCGGACAAGTGTCCATGTCACTAATTAGTGACTTTGACAACCGAAGCGTTCTAGACTGTTCTAACGTGGGCCCTTGTTGCCTTTGCCGGCGAGATCTGCTTTTTGCGTACGTCAGCAGGCATGTTGAACAAGCGAGAACGCAGGTGTGAATATGAGCCACGATTCGAGTCGAGTCTTGCCGAGTGTGGAGCGCATTGACGAAACTCCAGCAGACAAGTTGGACCATGCACATCTGAAGGCGCTTCCTGAGGAAGCGCCTTCAGAGGAAGTTCCTGCCTTTGCCTTTGGCCCGCATGCCGCCGTTGCAGTGGCGAGGCTGCCCCTGTAGCGAGTGGACCACCGGTATCCTCACTCCAGCGGCCGTCAGTGCGAGATGCGCCGTAAAGCGCGCGTGAAGACCTAGCTGCTTGCAGGTGTTGTACTTTGTGGATGGCCTGCGTGGGAATGGAGTTGCTGAATGGCTTTGGCCAGTCCAGTGTTGTCGTCCAGCGAAATATTAATACCTGCTAGTCTAAATGATGGCAAGCGAGTGCTTCCATGTCGGAGGCTCCGTACATGTCAATGACAGTAATAAGCTTAACGAAATGAAGGAATTGAAAGCATCTACACGTCGGTACTGCGGCAGCCAGTCCCACTGCCGCGTTCCGTCAACAAGCCGGGGGCCTATTCCACAGCGGCCCCTGATCGCGCCTGTTCACTGCTTCTCCGGCCGTTCTGGCCAGCTCCTTGATCGCTCTATTCGGAGTCGCTGGGCCATGGGTGGAATGGGGCGCAAGAAGCTCGGCGTGGTGAGTCTGGCGCTCATCACGTACTTCAACGTGAGCGGTGGGCCGTGGGGGTCGGAGCCCATCGTCGCGGCCTGCGGGCCGCTCGTCGGCATCCTGGCGACGCTCGTGTTCCCCTTCATCTGGTGCCTGCCGCTGGCCTTGTCGTTCGCCGAGCTCTTCTCGGCCTTCCCGACGGACTCGAGCTTCTGCACGTGGGTGGGGAAGGCGTTCGGCCGCCGCATGGGCTTCCAGGTCGGCTACTGGTCGTGGGTGGCCGGCGTCATCGACAACGCCATCTACCCGTGTCTCATGGTGGACTCCGTCTACGCGGTGCTGGCCGGGCCCCACGAGCTGCACTCCTTCATGGTCCCTGCGTGGATGTACCTCGTCCGGGTGGCAGTCGCGACGGTGTTCATGCTGCCGACCATCTTCAGTATCGACGCTGTCGGCCGCTTCTTGCTCGTCCTCGGGCTGGCCATGGTCGCCCCCTTCGTGGTGCTGGTTGTGGTGAGCGTGCCGCAGATTGAGCCGGCCAACTGGTTCGTCGTGAGCGCCGCCCCGCGGTGGAGTCAGCTCGTGAGTGTCTTGTACTGGAGCTACAGCGGATTCGACGCGGCCGGCGCGTACGCGAGCGAGATCGACTCGCCCCGACACACGTACCCGCGGGCCATGATGCTCACGGTCGGGCTGGTAGCTCTCACCTACTCGGTCCCGTTCCTCGCGGCCTCGGGCGTCAACAAGCCGTCGTACAGCTTGTGGAGGGACGGGTACTACCCGATGATCGCCGAGAAAATCTCCGGCCCGGGGCTGCGCACGTGGTTCCTCGGCTGCGCGCTGCTCGGCAACCTGGGCGTGTACATCGCCAAGATGACCAAGAACGGCTTCCTGCTCGCGGGCATGGCGGACCTGGGCCTTGCACCGAACTACTTCATCAAGTACGTTCTCGCCTGCGAGGCCGCCTCCTTGTGTAATTGGCTCTGATCCACCCACTTGCTGTTCCGGCAGGCGCACAGCTTCGAACGGAGTCCCCCGCCGAGCCATCTTGCTCTCGTACGGCATCATCGTGTTCATGGCGCTCTTCGACTTCAACGTCATTCTCGGAGTGGACAACTTCTTGTCCTCGCTGGCCTGTGTCACGGAGCTGTGCGCCGTGGTGCGGCTTCGGTTCACCATGCCGACACTCGTGCGGCCCTACAAGGTCAACATCTCGGACCGAGGGCTGCTCGTGGCGATGGCGATCCCGTTCTCGATCGGCTCCTTTGTCATGCTCAACGAGCTCATCAAGTCGACGCTTAGTCTGGTGCTCAACGCCATCGCGCTCGCCAGCGGGTTAGTCTGCCAGCAATTCCTGCGGAACCCGCCCACCTCAGTCTATACACCTTTGGCTGCGGCCATCCAGCTCGAGTTGGGCACACCAGCTCCAGGAGGAACGTTTGGGGTCGTCACGCCTGCATCTCCGACAGTGCTGGAACACGAGACGCAACGCAAAGGCGTGTAGCGAAAACAGTGAGCTGGTCAGCTAAGCTAAGACTCAACTTGCATCATGTAGAGCTACTGTAGGCGAGTCGAGCTATTGAATCTATTAGGGGGGGGGTCAGAATTAGCTTTTTCGTGGTGATTTTTCGAGCGAAATGACCACCATATTTTTATCACCAGCGGACATAACATTTCGAGAAATGGACGCCTTCCATAACCGGTATAAAACGGTTTAATGACCCCACCAAGGCGTCATTAAACCGGTCATTAAACTTGGTGATTAAACTGAATTTTTTGGTGAGACCGAAAAGTGGTCTGACCAACAATTCGTTTGGTTCGGTTTTATCTCGTTTAATGCGCCCCTAATTTTGCAACCGATCAAACTAATAGCTTGACTTCAGTATGTCACCAGATACTACCTCGAAGTGGAAAGCCCTCGTTCGAACTTCAATTTAAGCGATCTTGAAAGGGAGCTGGGGGCTTTCGCGCGCATTCGAGTTTCGCGCCCAGCAGCCCGGCATCTTCATTTGAAGAATCGCCGCCGACTGCACAAGTCAGCCTGAACTCGTCCCCACACCTCGGGTGAGTGCGGAAGTGTTCTAACTGCGTGTGCGTACTGACAGGTGTGTGTCTTTGCGGTAGGTCCCAACCTCATTCAAGGCAGTGTCGACGCTCGCCAAGGTAATTGAGACTCTGGTATTATCTGTAGGTGCTTATCTATCACTAACTGCACTCACGTTGCTTTCTGTAGAGACTGTGACTATGGTGAAGAGATGCTATCGCGATGCGGGGATCTTGGGGGTCTCTCCATGCTCTGCGACTCAAGAGAAGCGCCAGAAGACGTCGACGTCGTCTTCTCCTGCATCCACCTCGTTTTTGCAGCTGCGGTCCGGCTCTGTTGTTCGTCACCCCCTCATCATTGAGGCTGCTACGATGCATGTGGATTCGCTGAGTGCCTTTGAGCTTGCTCCAGTGGATCCGTGTGCGTCTTGTTTCGACTCCAACGGTTTGGTCAAGTCGGCATGTGGGATATCGGCTGGTCGCCTACCTTGTGGTGGGACGGGGACGCCGACAGCAGCCACACCTTGCTCTACGACCTCCCAGCCGTCCACTTTGGCGCCGTGGTCGCCGAGCTCTGAGTCGTCCACTCTTGTGCCAAACTCCCAGTCGTCCACTCTTTCGCCGCCGTCTCAGCCTTCCACGCTTGCACCAGAGTCGCCGATCTCCAGTCCGTACGATCGGGCTTCGAGTCGAGAGTCGTGGACGCCAAGACCCAAGCCGTTGCGGTGCATGCCGCGGGCGTCTCGCCATAAGCCATCGGCTTCAAAAGCTCGGGTGGACCTCTCTCCGTGCTGTCGGGTGTCGGCTCCGGTGCAGTCACCAGGGTCTATGTCATCGCCGCCTACAGCGTCGCCTGCAGCTTCAATCACTGCGTGCCAGCCATCGACGCGTGCTACTGCCGCGTCCATCTCGACGTCCTGCTCGATGGTGAGACGGTCGCGTCCATGCCGGAGACGCTAGCGCGCAAGGTCGAGATATCCCCGCCTGGTTTTCGGAAGCCTTTGAATCTGATGGTTATGATTCTGAGGCTTTGGCGCTCGTGCTGGACCTTCCAGTCAAGAAGTTGAAGGCACGCGCTGAAGACCGCGTTGTCTCCCTCGCGCCTCCAGCTACAGCGAGCCTTTCCAACGGAGTGTGGGTCCTCGAGGAGTGGCCGGCGGAGATCAAGTTTATACGGGAGCAGTTCAACCCACGATCCTGGACATTTCCTGCGGTGCCAATCGGCATTCGTGGTGGTGCCGGATGCGGCTGTGAGCAGCGCTGCCTCGCCACTACGTGCCTAAACGCACAGGAAAGTCGCTACTGTACGGAGCAGAACTGTGTGTTCGGTGGCGAGTGTTGAAACGGGCTACGAGAGAGCAACGCCCTGGTGATCGCCCGCAGCAGTATCACGGGGGTTCGAGGCGTGGTGGCAATTGGGTCCATTCCTGCTGGTGAAGTGATCGGCCAATATCTCGGCCACGTGCAGTTATTCGGCCCTCCTTGTCCTAATGGGCCCGTGAATGATGGCTTCAGGATGCATTTGAAGACGCGGTCGACGAGCAACAAGCACATGGGCATTGACGCCCTCGAGACGGGCGGCAAGCTGAGACTCATGAACCATGCCTGTAACCCCTCGGCGCGATTTCATGAAGTCCAGTCTGGACGCAATTTCACCGTGGTCGCGGTCACCGTACGTGACATTTCGCCCGGGGAGGAGGTGACGGTGTCGTTCGGGGACCGTCTGTGGTTCGTATGTCGGTGCGGCTGGCACGGCTGCCAGCACCGAGACATTCAGCACCTCCCCGACCTTCACAAGCAAGGAGGTGGTGGACTTTAGCGGTGTTGATGAAACTTCACTCGGCACGTGTAGTGATTGTACTTAGGCAAATTGCGACCCCAAGGTTTTTTTCAGTAGTGTATAATGAATCTAAGTTGTTTGCAAGTGCAAGGTTTTATTGCTCGTGGATCCGTGGTTGTACTTTGGCAAATCGCGAGTCCAAGGTTTTTTCAGTTGTGCATAATGAATCTAAGTTGTTTGCAAGTGCAAGGTTTTATTGCTTGGATCCGTGAGCCTCATTCTTCGATCTTCTAGCAGAGAAGCAACCTGGCAGGAGGAAATGGCAGCGGCTGGGGTAAGTGAGCGTGTATGAGGGCCGGACGTGCGCACAACTGACAAAGCTTTGCTGAGGGTGCTCTAACAGCGAGGAAGGCGCCAAGGCTACAATAACTACTCCATCCAGGAGTAGATGCTGCTGTGCACTATAGTGGAAGACATCCTTCCACTCGGGCGTAACATGTGGGAACGTGTGGCGGACCGCTTCAACGCAAATCGAACCCGTGGAACCCCAGAGCGAGACTCCCTTCGTCGGAAATTCCGCAATTTGTATGGGAAGCCCAAACCAACGGGCCAGAATAGCACTCCTCGTATGAATCCCATCATACTGGCAAAAGAAATACAATACAAGATCGAAAGACAGGGCGGGGCGATTACGTCCCACGACGGCCTGGATGAAGGTGAGGACGACGATTCGTTCCAACAGACGGTCGACGAGGCCACCGGCAACGAGGAGCAGCGAGGAGCAGTCGTCGGGAAGCAAAGGTTGGTCGCAGAGGCTGAGGGTGGTTTGGAGGAGCTCGGACAGAGGTTCGCCTGCGAGAACTACGCCCCTGACAGCGACGGGGATAGCGCCGGTCGTGACGAGGAGGCTGCGAACGCTGAAAATCACGACGGGTTACCCACAGACACGCGAGGTCCTGCCGACGGAGCTGGCGACGACGCTGAAAGCGGCAACCCACGTGATACACTGGCCGAACCGCCACAGGGATCCATTTTTACAAGGGATGGCGTGGTCGACACCGCTCTTGCAGCTGAGTTCGACCTCTCGCAGTTTTCGCCGGATGAAGACGACGAGGAGAGCTCGCAACCCGCCCAACAGCGACATCTCCAGTCCGACGGTGGTGCAGAGCGCGACTGCACTGAAGGCCTGCAAGATAACGACGCTGGTACACCGGCGACGCGATCACTCGACCGATGATGCCCAGACCCAACGTGGTCAGATGCCAGCTGCTGCCAGCACGAGGACGGCTCGATCGCCGTCATCACGATCCACACAGCGAACAACAGTTACGGCGGCGTCTGCCGCAGCCAGTTCAACGCCAGCACGTGCACCTCGCTCCGTAGGGCGACCCCGGGGAAGTCGGCGTGACCTCCTCGACACCGTCGTGACACCAGACGGTCCTATCCTACGGAGAGATCCGGCGCGAGCACAGGTTGATGCCATGGAGCTCGAAGCTCATCCATCGCTCAACATCGGTACTAACCGACTAGGAGGGCGCGAGATCAGAGTGATGAGAGACAATCTGGCTACCATGAGCGAGTCCGGCACCAACGCAAACGGCAAGAGATCCCCGGCCAGCGATGCAACCCCATCGTACGGGAAGAATAAGCGCATCCGTGCCAAGGCTCGGCTAGAGGAACTCAAGCGCGACATCGAAGCACTGGGCAAGGAGCAATTTTCAGCCGGTGCAGACATGATGCAGATGCTTGTCTTTTTTCAAAAGGATAGCGATAGGAGGACCGAGGCCGAGGAGAGACGTCGGAGAGAGGAACGAGAGGAGCGTCGAGAAGCTGACAGATTGGAGCGCGAAGAGCGCGAGCGTATTCGGATCGAAGTGACCGAGGCGGCCGAGCGCAGAAGAGAACAGGACATCAAGGAGGCGCGAGAGTTTAGAGAGGCGCAACAACGCAGCGATGCTGCGCGCGAGGCTGCGCTGGCAATGGACCGAGAGGAGAATCGACGACGGTATGAAGAGCGCCTAGCTATGGAGAGAGCAGAGGCACGCGAGCGCCACGAGCAGCTAATGCTGATGCTGGCAAAGCAGAACAAAGATTGAAAGCACCCACCACATAAAAACAAGTTCATATAATTCACGCGTTATCTTCCTTCCAGTACACGAAGGTCGTGCGGATCTGACTTACCTCCACCGTGCGAACACGGTAGTTAGCTAGTCTGAATAGGTTGTCTAGGCGCTGCTTTCGCTTATTGACGTCATAACGAAGGGGTTGCAAGAGCCGTCGGTAAACTTTCTCCACGGAGCCCATGCCCCACTCGATCGTTTGGCGCACTGACGTGATAGCACCAGACATGAGCTGTGCAGCCGGGCGAACGGACGGCACCAACCGTGCCAGATCTCCGTCTTTCAAGGGGGTCATAAGACGACCCACCATGTCCTCTCCACAGGGAAAGGCGCTGTCGGCGATGATGCCGAACCGCGGGTCCGGGTTGCACACAGGGTCCTTCAAGATCTCACGGAACTGTAAACTCGTGTCCGCGTCATTCCAGCTTCCGGGGCAGTTGTGCTTGCTCCAGACGATGAGACCGTCAGCGGAGAAGCACAACGTGCCCGTGACGTACACGGCGTGAAGCCAGCAGTTGTAATGCGCATTCTGAATGTCACCTAGCGGTGGCTCCTGCACCTGCAACAGAGATGGTTAGTGTAAACATGTCCATAGTAGCAACAAGTAAAATGCACCACATACCCGAAAGTTCTTGCCATCAATGAACCCCCACGTAAATGGGAGAAGGGGCTCACGTGCTGCTGTCAGTCTGGCTAAGGCCTTCTGCCTCTTCAGCGTAGGCCACACTATCATTGCAGGCCCGTATCCCTTCAGGGCCTCCGTCAAGGCATCCTCCGCTGTGTTCAGGATGCGACTCAGAGTCGAGTGCGGGACGCCGAACATCGAACCGAGCGATGAATAATCCATAGAGTCGACGTAGAACGCCAGCAGAAGGCCCACCACCTGATGGTGGTGCTGGAGCTTCTGGGGACGCCCACCTTTCGGCCTGTAGCCTGGGATAGCGTAGAACTGAGCAAAACGACGAAGCAGCACGACAAAGGACCGACTAAGTAGGGCATCATAAATGTAATACACAAGTGTTAGAGCCAGCGCTTGTTCAAAACAGGATAGGGAGTCTCTTTACCGGCAAGACTAGTTGTAGCCAGGAAGGCCTCATCGTTGCCCCTTGTCCAGATGCGCATCCACGCCGACTCCGCTGGATCCAACAGGCAAGGTTTCGTCAGGTAGTGACGAATGCGGACAATCCGCGCGTGCTCCGCTCGTTGAACCTCCTCAATCAGACGCCGTCGGAGCTCCTGGAGGGCTTCAAATGCTCGTTGCCTCGATCTTCTAGCAGCGCGCAGCACTAACAGTGTCCGTGCGTCGTGCATAGCCAGCAGCGGCGCCTCGCAGGTCGCACAGGAAGTGGAGGCGACCTCGTGGTCTCTTGCTGGGCAACGTGATAGGATTCCGACGAGGTTGCTACAGGAGGGTCGGCGAAGGGCGCCCACGCCCTTTCATATCCTTAGATATAGAGAAAAATAAATGATTTTTGTCCTTCTATATATGTCCAAAAAATGGCTCATACATTTCATCATATAAAATTATAACGTGGGACACTATCGGATTAAAAAAATAAAACAGGTTTCGGTCGTCTTTTTCGGAGCGCCCAATCCAATCATGATAATAGCTGATCAAGGAGTCATTAAATCAGGCACCAAACTCGGCATGATTAAACTTTTTATACAGGTTATGGAAGGCACCCAATGGTTCAGCTGTTTGGGCGAACCATTTCCGAATTGACCAACCATTTCGGAAATGGTTGCCCATTTTTGCTGAAGCAACTTGACCTTCACTCTTTTTAACTTGAATAATATATACACGTCTACTCTTCAACTTAAAGCTGCGCTGCTACGTGCCTTGCCTGCTGCTCGCAGGCACTGGCGGTCTTCCGGATGTCAGACGGAGGCCACAAGGTGGTGGTTGCTCGTGCACAGACGCAGCACACACGCTTTGCCCAAGCGCGCCGAGCTAAGCGCCCCCCCGTGTCCACGCTAGGCATGCAGATAATGCCTCCACGACACCTGCATGCCGTGCTGCTCTGCCCACGCTAGGCATGCAGATAATGCCTCCACGACACCTGCATGCCGTGCTGCTCTTGTCGGGGCTTTCATCGGCTGCAGCTTGCTGCCTGCGCCGCACTCCAGGCGCGAGCAGCAAGCTGCAGCCATCCAGCCTGTATGCACTTCACTAAAATGACCGGTCATTTGATATCTGACCGGGGTGATATTTTGAAAAGCGTTTGGTCATTTCGGAGGCGCTCAAGTGATGATATTTTTCGCACCATTTCTCAATCCTGACCCTCCCTATTGGCACCATTGCTGCGGTGTCAAACGCTACAGACGTTGAGCCAATCTGGCATGCAACTCCTATTGTCTTTGTTATTGTCGCTTCCCTCCCTCCCTCCAGCCCCTTGTCGTCTCCATGCTGGCTTTTTTCATCTTTGAGCTCGACGGCGTGAAAAAAAAAGCACGAAGAGCTGGTACTTGGCACAGCTACGATAGATACACCACGCTGCTTGCGATTTCCTCCTTGCTCTTGAGCTCCTTCAGATGGGATGCACACAAGCAGATCAACGTGTTCATACAAACGCGTCTACGGTTGTGCTGCGTCCTGCTCAGCTTCCGTTTCTGCCTCGTCGTCATCCGAGAGCTTCGTGACGGTTGTCATCGACACAGTTGTTGTTGAGGTAGTCTCCACCGATGTTTCCGTGCTGACTGTCTCAGTCACTGCCGTAAGTACGTCAGAGGCCTCGGTCGTCGAGTCATTTTCGCTGTGCTCTGACAGCTCGTGGATCGACATTCGTGAGTCTCCCCCGCTCTTCTCTGATGCATCAGATTCCTCCACGGCCGATGGTACATCAGTTTCAGCCGACACCGCACCTACTGCACTGCTGTTAAGTTCCAGGCCGCCAAACATGCCGATGGGTGCCGAGACCGAAGCAGGCTCCGCTGATGCCGTGGCAACCGCGCTGCTACTCAGCTGCAGGCCACCGAACATGTCGGTAGGTACCTCACTTGGAGCTGAAGCAGACTCCTCAGCTGCGCTAATAACTGCACTGCTACTCAGCTGAAGACCACCGAACATAGCCTCCGTCGAGGCCGGCGTCGCAGTTTCGCCGCTTGCACTGCTACTCAATTGCACACCACCGAACATGTCGACAGGGGCCTCCGTCGAAACAGAAACAGACTCCGTCGATGTGACATCGATCGCACCAGAGCTCAACTGCAACCCATTAAACATGCTTCCACTCTCGGCAGGAGCATCCGCGCTTGCATCTTCAGTAGCAGCCACGTCATGTTCTTCATCTTCTGCAGCCTCCTCTGGCGACGAGAAGGAAGAAGTGCTAACCTGGAAGTTGCCGCTCAACTGCAGGCCGCCAAATAGAGATCCAGACGCAGACGGTGCGATCAAGCTGGCGCTGTTGTTAGGTACCTCGGGGGTCCCGAAGAAAGAGTCCTTCATGTCCGAGGACGTGGGCGAAACGACTTCAACTTTAGCAGGGGCTGCCGCTTCTTCCTCGACTTCCACATCAGGCTCCGTAGTCGGAAACGAACTTACAGAGGCCGCGGCCGGGCCACCGCTCATCTGCAGTCCACCGAAAAGAGAACCGCTCGTGGATGGCTCAGCAACTTCCTCCTTGGGAGACTCGTGCCCCTCCGACCCCTGGGAGGCTTGACTTCCCTCAGATTCCTGTGCAGAGCCAGAATCGGTGGTCTTAATGTCGAGGCCTCCAAACATGCTCGCACCAGCCACACCGCTGCGAGTGTTACCAGACTCAAGCTGAGCGCGAATGTTTTTCTCCTCTACTCGTAACGACTCCAGTTCCTCGTCGTAGGCCGCCGCCGTGTCGTAATCCTCGTTTTCGGTCGCCAACTCAATCTGCTTTTCAAGCATCACAACGCGCAGATGAATTGTCTCCAAGGACTGCGTCAGCTCGTCGTTACTTCGTACAGCACTCACGGGGCTAACCATTTCTTCGTGACCGTACTCCGCCTCGGCTGCATCTTCCTCACCAGAGAACTCGCTACCATTTGATTCTTCCGCGGCATCCTCCAACGAACCATTATCATGAACATCATCGGACGCATTCTGCGAGATTGAGGCCGCAATGGCCTGTTGACGTTGCTTCAAAGTTTCAATCTTTTCATCAAGTCTGGCTGCCAGCTCGTACTCCTCGTTTTCAGTAGCCTTGTCAATCTCGGCCTCTAACTCGACCAGTTGAGCCGCGATCTCCTCCAATGTGGAGCTACTATCGTCGAAGGCCTCGACATCAACATCCGATCCCTCGATGTCCGTCACTTTACCCGTCACACTCGAGCGTGAAACTGATACGTGCTCACTGCCCCCGTTCTCTTCATCATAAATGGATTCGTCGTCGTCATCGTCGTCATCCACCTCTTCGTCCTTTGTAGGGTCACTCACGTCATATTTCTTCTCCAGCGTCTCCACTTGAAGCACGCATGCATCGTACTCGGCCTGGACCAGCAGCATAGCCGAAGATCGAAAATCAATGCCATCGTTTGCTGCATCGCCTTCACTCTTGCATTTTTCAATCTTTCGCAGAGCTGTACGCAGATGCCTAGCTTCCTTCCACAACTCCTGCAGTGTCGCCAGTTCCAGATGTTTCTCCATCTCCTTCAGCTCCTTCTTCTTCTCTTCAAACTCAACTTCACGCTTGTCAATGCGCTCCTTCAGGTCTTGAAGCTCCATCTCCACTACTTCTACCATCTCTTCGGCTGTCGAGCGATCCTTCTCCAATGCCTTGATGTCCTTGGAAATCCGCGCTGCTTCCTTGAAGTTGCGCTGCGCGGCAGACGCCTTCTTCTCCTGCTCCAAACGCGGGATCATTGCCTCAGCCGAAGCAATAGCATTGCGGTGGATCGATAGAGATTTCTCAAGCTCTTCGTGCTGGTTGCTCAGCATAGTAAAGCTCTGCTCAGCAACAGCGGCAGCATCGTTTAGAGAGCTGAGTTCCGCTGTTTGCTGCTTCTTGCGAATCAATGACTGCTCGCGACGTGTCTCCTGCACCTCCAACACGTTCGCCAGCAAAGATGCAGCTCGCATCTCTTTCTTGACTGCACCAATGCGCTTGCCAATAATCGAGATGTCATCCGCGTATTGCTTCAGCCGGTCCTGGAATTCTTGGCGTTGCTGCCCAAGATGCTCCCCGTCCGATTCTACCTCAGCCTTCGTCTTCTTAATGCCCTCCTCGCGATCGGCAATACGCTTAAGTTGGCGTGAGTAGCGGTTGCGAACAGTGTCAATGTCGCGCTGGGCCTTGTCAATCGACGACTGAATTTCTTGCACCCGCTCCAGCTTTTCTTTCAGTTTGCGCTCCAGCTCGCGCACTTCTTCCTCTACCGCCTGCTTTTCCTCAATCAATTGCGCTTGGACAGCGAATTCAGAGCTGCACTGGCCTTCGATCGTTGCCTCAATCTCCGACTTTTCAGCAACAACATTCTCCAGGCTCACCGATACGTGATGCATTTCAGTATCAATACGCTCCGCCTCAAACTGCAGCTGCTCCGTCTGATTCGCCTCGTAAAGTTTGTACTCGTTACGCACAACTGTTCGCTGCGATTCCTGGTCCTCGCGGAACTTTTCAAGTTCACGGAGAGTACCACGAGTACTCTTCAGCTGATTTGCGAACGCCTTCTCCTTCGCCTTCACAAACGCTACAAGCTCGCTGTCCACTTTACGAACGTCGCTTTCAGTGAGTGTGATGCAATGCCTCACGCTGTTAATTGTAGCGTTCAGTGCATCTGCCTTCTCGAAATCTTCGAATTCGCACGCGTGATGCTGCTGTGCTTCGACGTCATGCAAGTCCATTTCGTACTGGGTCAACTGGTTTGCAAGTTGCGCCTTCCGCTCCAAAAGACGGTTTTCTTCCTCGTTCTGCTTGACTGTAAGCTGTCGGAAGCTGACAGCACTCTCATGGAAATCACGTAGGGTGTGAAACAACCGCTCCTCTGGGGTGGAAGGTCCAGCCGGCACTGGAGCTGGAGGTGGTGGCTTTTCGTAGACCTCCGGAGCAGGAGGCTCTTCGACTGGCGCGTCGTTCCCCTTTTCACTGGCATCGTCACCAGCGACACTGCTCGTAGTTCTGCGGATGGTCAGCCCAGACAGAACTCCACTTCCAGCAGATCCCGAATCGGCAGATACTGAAACCTTTGCAGGCGACGGCGACGGCGAGGCAGACGTGTGAACAGTAAGGCCCGCGAGAACGCCACCACCGGACGAAGTAGCCCCCTTGCGAACAGTCAGTCCTTGCAAAACCGACCCAGATTTCACCGGGGGCAACAGGTGGGCCAAATCAGTCGGGCCTGTCACACTACGCGAGCTGCGCGAGCTGTCCGACCGGTCCGACGAGAGACGACCTTCCCGCACCTGCTGAATTACTTCGTCCTCCTTCAGATCCCCACGCTGCAGCGCTGCCACGGACTCATCTGAAAGTTGTCGACCGAAACCGGGGCGGAAAGTTTTCTTCTTCTTCTTCTTCCCAACCTTCGAGCTCGAACGCGAGGTGGCAGTTCCCGTGCTGCTCGTGGCGCTCGTTCGCGAGTACTGCGACGAGCTCATCGTGTCCGCACTCGCTGAAGTCGCCACATCCTGATAATTAAACGACCCCGAGCTTCTCGTCGGCTTCCGTTGCTCTCCACCGTACGTCGGCATTGTCAATCCTCCCGCACCTCCATCATCGTGCGCAGGTGGTGCCATCGGGGCCGGAGCACTCGGCGCCACATCCAAACCGCTGAACAAACTGCCGCTCGCCTGCGGGGGCGGCATAGCAGCCGGTGG
>JAIKVD010000944.1:0-13808 GCA_024679075.1 Phytophthora uliginosa | reverse complement strand
GCAGGTTCATGATGGTGGCGCCGTCGTTGGAGATGGTGGTCTTGCCGCCCGCGTGGATCAGCTTGTCCATGCCGCGCGGCCCGAGCGTCGTGCGCACGGCCTCCATCACGGCCTGGCACGCGTTGATGTTGCTGATGAGCTGGGCCTTGCCCTGGCTCGTGTCCGTGCCTTCCTTCAGCAGGATAATCTGCGGCTGCTGCTCGGCGTACGCGTCAGGCGGAAGGTTAGCTGGAGTGAGCAGAGAGGGGAGCGGGAGGAGGAGGGGGCGCACGTACCATCATGCCGTTCATGGTGCGGCGAGCGGAGGAGGCGACGTTGGGGTCTCTCTGACCAAGGAAAGATTTGGGCACCACACAGGTTTTGCGTCAAGATTTACGGACTTAGTAGAAACAACCACGGTACTGTAGTTGGATTTCTCGGCTAGGTGCGATTGTGCGAGAGACAGCACACTCCAGGATTGTGTACTGATATGTGTTATTTTCTGTCTTCGAGCCATTATACTTAGTACCGGTACCGGTAATAACTGTACGTACCGGTGGTGGTCTTTTGACAAGTGTGTTTTCGAGTGCGGATCACCGATCACGCTAATTAGTCGGGCCATCACTAATAATGGTTTACGATTTCTGGAATTGAAAGTCGAACAATTGAACAGTTCTTGTATCCATAATATTTGCTATCTCAGAAATCTAAGACCATGATTGGCTTCAGCTCAATGAGATCTGTCCAAATCCGCTGTCTTTGAGTAATTTTCAGCTCTTTGAAGAAAATTAGTTGTGCAGCGTGTCACGAAAAAGTACAGAAGCATGACTATTTGCGAAGCACGACTAATTAGCGTGATCGGTGTAGTGAGTAATCTTTTGAAGCGTGTGCTAGCAAGTGTGTTCTACTTACGACTACGGAATGAAAGGGACGAAGTTGCGCTCAGAGGCTCTTGATCTCTGACCTTGTCGGTGGCCTTCCGATGGGCCTTGACAAGCGGCGGGTTGGTTGGGAGCTCACTCGGCGAAGCTGGCGGCCATGTAGAGCGCCCAGGAGCGCGAGAGCCCGTCGTCCATCTTGGCCTTCTGGAGCACGCCCAGCGCGCGCTGCTTGTCCACCATGGCGAAGTTCGCGTACAGCAGCGAGAGCCACGCGTTGCCCGTGTCCTCGCGCGTGACGATGGTCTCCTTGCCCAGCACCTGCTCCCACTCCTCCTTGACGAACTGCTTGGTGCGCACGAACTCGGTCACGGCCGACACGGGGATCAT
Organism: Phytophthora uliginosa; assembly: GCA_024679075.1. Classification (NCBI taxonomy): domain Eukaryota; phylum Oomycota; class Peronosporomycetes; order Peronosporales; family Peronosporaceae; genus Phytophthora; species Phytophthora uliginosa. Next base: position 12,561 of record JAIKVD010000944.1, on the reverse strand, counting down.
CTGGATGCCGTGGATGCAGTACTTCTCGGCGCTGAACCACGTCGCGTAGTCCACCTTGTTGTCGAAGAAGATGCCCGTGACCTTGTTGGGGCGGAAGTTGGGCGGGTGGATCTGGTTGGCGTCCTCGATCAGGAAGTACGTCTTGATGGCGTGGGCGTTCACGCGCGTCATGAGCTTGCCGACGGCCTCCAGCTCCGCGTTGTTCGTCGCCTTGCCGAACATGTACATCCCGAAGGCGAAGTTGACGTCCTCAGAGGTGCTCTCCTGGTCCTTGCCATCGGCGAGCGCGGTCACGCCGTGCGAGTACGAGTGGCCACGGAACCAGTCGAACGAGCGGAAGCGCGTGAAGAATTGGTCCTCCGGGTCGTAGCTGGCGACGTCGCGCACGAGCAGGTTGGCCATGGTGTTGAGCTTGTCCAGCTCGCTCCAGTTCGGGTCGAGGCGGTTGATGATGGCCGCCGTGTGGATCCAGTAGCCGTAGTGGAAGTGGTGGTCGTTGTACATGGTGTTGCCGAAGTCGGAGTTCACATCCTTCGTCTTGAAGCCCTGCGAGCTCACGATCCCGCGGTAGATCTCGTCGTACTGGAGCTTGTTGGCCCAGCTATTGGTCACAAACGGCGCCATCACGCCGCGCAGTTTGTTCAGGCACGTGTTCAGGAGGCTCTTGTCTCCACCCACGACGGCCGCATCGTTCGCAATCAAACACAACGAGGCATACTTTTGAGCAGCCTTCCCGTTGAAGTAGTAGCTGCCATCAAGCGGAATGGACCACGCGGCATTGATGTCTTCGCGCAGGTGGTCGAGCACACGTTGCTGTTGAGCCACGTCCGATGCAATCTTGCGGGACGGGTAGAAGTCTTCGGGCACTTGCTGGGTCTCCTTGATCTCCCACACAGGGTCGGTAGAGCCACCCGGCGTCGTGAAAGCCTGGTACGCTCCACGAGTCGTCGAATACGTAACCATGCCGTCCACCTGGCGGACCCCGGTGCTCGTGTCAATCGACTCGACATGGTGCTTCGTAGCGAAGTGCAGTAGACCAACAGAGCAATCACCCGTCGTCTTCCACTTGAACGCGTAGGAGCTGTCGTCATGGAGCTCCACGTTCGCTGCTTGCACGATGCACGACTTGTGTTGGTCAAGGGTAGTCACCCAGGAGTCGTCACCAACAAGCGCCACACGCAGGATGCCATCAAACGCCCCGGTGCTTCTCAGAGCGGAGTTTCCATCAGCAGTCAAAGTAATCTCCTTCTCACTCCGACCGTCGCTAGAAAGCGCGTAGACTACCCACTTCTGGCCGGAATTGTTCGACAGCACGAACTTGGAACCCTGCACTTGTCCACCAAGCGGCTGGCCGTTGACACTGGAGATTACAGCACTCGACACGATACGTGGAGTGAGTCCCGAATACTTCATGGAAGTGTACACCATGCCAGACACAAGGTCCGACACCATGGTGCCACTGGAAGAGCTGGCAGAAAACTTGACGGTCACACCTTGGTCAGCCCAGCCCACCACTTGGAAGTTCGGCTTCTGGTTCACGATCTCCTCAGCAGAAAACATGAACTCGCGAACCATGCCGTGCGCATAGAACTTGACGGCACCGTTGTTTCCGGAGTTTCCACCGCTAAAGCGACTGCGATACGGGTAGCTCACGGACATGCCGAAAGGCGCGCTGTCGACAACCATCTGCAGCGAGTACGGATTCGGCCAGATAGGCTGAATGGCAGCATTCGAGTCGTGCGCGATGATGTTGCCCCACCAGTTGTTCGTCGGGATAGCACGGTTCTTGATCACCGACGAATCCAGGTACTTGGGAGGACAGAAGCCCATCATGGCGTCCGTGTGCTCCACCAAGTAACTTGGTGGTTCCAAGGCCCCAAGTGTCGAGGAGTTACCGTCGCCGACGTTGGGGGTTGACGGAGTTCCTGACGCCGAAGAAGCTGGAGCAGCATTTCCTGGGCTGGAGATGGTCTCGTTCGACACATACGATGGCCCCACCACAGGCGGATTGCCACCGAGGCTGGAGATGCCATTCTTGCCGAAGTCTTGACCCGAAACTTCAGTGAGCTGCAGGTGGTGGAGAAGTGCCCCAAACCCGATCAAAGCTGACGCGGGGATTTTCATGGTCTTTCGAGGAGAGCGATAGTAGCTTGGCGTTCTTGACTGGTTGCAAAGCGTCAAAATGACAAGTGAGTTCACACACGGCTTGCTTCGAAGCAGGCCGCAAGAAGGCGCCCATGGTGTTCCTCCTTGAGGTTGTGGCGATCTTACGCCACCACATACACCACTTGCACATGCTTGACGATCAGACAGAAGTGAACGACATTGCAGATCGGCAGGACTAGCCTTGTTAATAGTTAGCAGCTGAGACAGCGCCTTGGCCTGCGTTGCTTGCTTTACTATTGCAGACGTCCGAGTTTTGCGATCTGAGTAGATAGCACGTACGAAAGCAGACTCAGACCTGGTCAAGCCAGAAGCAACTACAGTATAGAACAACAGCTGACCAACACCATAATGCACTATTAGTACTATCAGCTCCACGATACGAAGATTTCTTGTAAAAAAAATCAATCGAGTTCAGGTAGCCTTCATTTTGCAGGGCTAAAGCGTATAGTTTGCCAACATTCATCTGAGTACGCCACGCCACCTTGAATCCATCCAACCCGCAAAATCAATGCACCGAACACCATGATCATGAGCAAATATGCCCTAACACAGTGTGCCAGTTCATCAGCTTAGACCCAGGCATATTTCTCATTGCTGAACCAGTGGGGAAGAGATGCCGCTGAGCTCTCGTCCCCGTTTCCTTGGCGAAACACCATGGAGCTCGATAGCGAGAGCTTGCGTTCAGCCACCTCTATCTCAAGGAGATGGCGAACTTCGTCGCGCATCAAACCAGACGCCGGGTCCCAGATCACGACCTTCTTCAGCTTGAACTCGCGTGCTTCTTGCATCGCCGCATCCAGCAAAACACGCGTGGTCTCAGCAGCATTGTCACCGGAATCTGGGAACCGCGCACGATCCACGTACAGCGTCGACTCCTTCAGGTTGTGCCACCAGATCACGTAGGCATTGTCGTTAATCCTGACGCCACAACGTGAGGGAAGCTCGTCAAACTCTGCAACCCGCGCGTAGTGCACGCCGTTAACGAACTGCCACTCAATTGACTCGCGGGTCGGCAGGATCAAGAACGCCTCACGCCCATGGAACTTCTCGCCGGACAACTCTTCCACCAAGCGGGCGTTATCAGCTTCGAGGAACTTCTCCAGCTTATCGTCGAGTAGCAGCGTCTCGATCTCGGCGCTGACGTTGTTGCTGTCGATAGCCTTGACGTTCCGAGGGTGGTCAACCTCCAGTGTAGCCATCTTGGACGGGTGGCACTTCCACCCGAGCTTGTCATAGAACGTCGGTCCGATATCCGAGTAGAGAACAGAGATCAGAGCTTTAGGGAGTTGCTCCAGCTGCTTGGCCACTTCGGTTAAGAAGAAACCCGCAAGACCGCGCTTCCGGAATTCCGGGAGCGTGTAGACCGAGCTGATTTGGTACGAATAGCCACGCTCGATCTCCCCCGAGCTTCGACGGTAGACACAGGGGAACCGAAGAGTCTTGCAGTGGCAATAGAGCAGGTCTCGACCGGCTACCAGCCCCGAATCGCTTAAGGTGGGGTGATTCTCTTCGGGTTTGTCCACGAGGGCCCAGAAGAGAGCGCCATCCTCGGAGAAGGGGGTGGCGCGCTGCACTTGATCTTTCTGCTGCCATTGCTGCACGTCGAGCAGCGGAGCCCCCCAATGCTCGTGGTCGTCGGTCTTGCACTGCACCTTGAGCGCCTCCTGCGTCAACTGCACCAGGCGGAACTTGTCCATCGTGAAGATGAGGGGGAGGAATACTAGACACATCAACGATCGCCGGATTCCAGCTAAGTACGAATGAATATGTTGAAGTTTTCTAGGACACCAGCATTGTTCTGCTATTTCGTTTGATCTAGTAGTGTTCGGCGTTCGGCTTTTCCATGAAGCTACATCACCATGTCAGTTGTTTATACCCAAGCATACTTCTCGTTACTGAGCCAGTGAGGAAGTCGTGTCGTGGAGTCCCCCTTCGCTTTACCGCTGCCCCGGTAAAACACCATAGCACTTGACAGCGAGTCCTCGCGCTCAACAACCTCGATTTCGAGGCGACTGTGCACTTCACCACGCAACAGGCCAGCCGGTGGATCCCAGATAGCAACCTTCTTGAGCTTGGATTTGCGTGCTTCTTCCAGCGCCATGTTCAGCAGTAGCCGCGTGGTGTTTGCAGCATTCTCACCAGCTTCCGGGAATCGAGCGCGAACCACATAGAGCGTCGCCTCCTTCAAATTGTGGCACCAAATGACGAAGGCATTGTCGTCAATCTTCACACCACAGCGCGACGGAAGCTCGTCGTACTCCCGGACCCTGGCGAAGTGCACGCCAATGCAGAATTGCCACTCAAGGGAATCGCGAGTCGGCAGCACCGCAAACGCCTCTCCTCCTTGAAACTTCTCACCCTTCAACTCCTCGACAAGTCTGGCGTTATCCGCCTGAAAAAATGCGTCGAGCTTGTCGTCAAGAAACAAATTCTCCATCTCCACTTGGGTCTCATTTGACTTGGCGTTGCGCGGGTGGGCGACGTCCAGCGTTGCCATCTTGGATGGGTGCAATCTCCACCCGAGCTTGTCGTAGTACGTAGGTCCGATGTCCGAGTACAGCACGGACACGAGAGCCCCCGGGAGCTTTTCCAACTGTTTGGCCACTTCTTTCATGAAGAATGTCGCGAGTCCGCGCTTGCGGTGCTCCGGCAGTGTGAACACCGACCCGATGTGGTGCGAATAGCCGCGCTCTACTTCTCCAGAGCTACGACGGACAATGCAGTCGAAGCGGTGACTCTCACAGTGGCAATAGAGCACTGTCTCACCCGGCACCAATTCAGTCGCGTCCCCGTTATCCTCCACTAGACCCCAGAAGATGGACCCGCGTCGGGAGAAAGCCGTCGCGCGTTGCAGCTCTTCTTTGCGTTGGTATTGCTGGAGGTCGAGCGTCGGCGCGCCCCATTCGTCAAAGTCGTCCACCTTACATTGAACCTTGAGCGCCTCCTGCGTCAACTGCACTACGCGGAACTTGGACATCGTGAAATGAGGGGATCCCGTGCTCGGTAAAGTACGATCACGAGCTGGTGGAGAGCAGCAATGGACGGTGCTCAGGCGTTTGTAGGCGACGGGAACTACGTTGGCGATGGCGGAGAACTACTGCAGCGTTTGTGGTACGGAAGTGGGAAGAGCATTTCGGTAGTGCCGACGTTGTCTAAGGTTGCTATGGAGTAGGGAATTCGCCTCGTGGAAAACGATCCAGAACTGTCCTGGTCGATACATTATCAAGCACAAGAAGCAAGCCCCGTTCTTGATCGACGGAGTGGCTGTGACTGTCATTGACACTGGAGACTTCGTCCGGAAAGCACTTGCAACTTCCGAGGGTGAGGTGCCTACTATCGCTGTGCACAGCTTGGTGAGTCCGCGCTGCGTTGACCGAATCAAGGTTGTCGTGTTCGGAGCTGAAGGAAGTGGCGGCGGGGTTATCACCTACTGCAAGCAAGAGACCGTATCATCGGACGAAGGACAAGATGGAGCAGCTGTCTACGTCCACACGTTGAACACGGCGTCCGGGTTGCGCAGAAAGCTTAGAGGCTTGCAGATCGACCACGTGCTCAAAGTGACGGACGACAACTGAGGGACGGACATTTGATATTACCCATTGGTAGATCTTTATCGTTGCTTGCGAAACTCGGCGAGCGTTTGCTGGAATGTTTGCATCGATTGTTGAGCTTGGACCACCGCCTGCTGATCTCTGTAGGTCGCTAGCTGCGCAATTTTGCGACAGCGGTCACTTGTCCACTTCTTATACAGCGAACTTTGAGCATCGCGAGCCGGTCGATGGTACACAGTAAGTTGCTGGCCACACCCAATACCAACGAATGGATGTTGAATGCCCAAAGAATCATCGATCGATGCATTCCCGTGTTGGAATGGTTGGTTTGAGTTGTAGGCGGGAGCTTTTCCTGCTCGAGCTATCAGCTCGTTCACTAGTGCAGTCGAATCGAAGATCGTTGGCTCTTGGTTGGATGCCATGTCATCATTGCCAGTGTGTTTATCGTTGGTGGGTGACGCTGTTGTTGGATCGAGGAGCTCCTGTAGCTTAGATCTGGACTCGCTCATCGCTGCAGCCATTTCTGAGGATCTCGCAGCGAGTTGTTGCTGTAGTTGTCGTAATTCTTCTTCTTCTTCCTCCAACGTTTTACTACTCGTGCTGCATACCTCCATTTCCCTCAGAGCAGCTCTGATTCCCAACAACAAAAACAGTCAGATAACATGACAACTCATCCGATACAACATCCGAGATGAACATACTTCGTGGAGGCGATTTGGTCTTGGATGTCCCGCGCTATTTGCTGCTTCATAGCTTCCAACGCTGCGACGTTCGACGGTCGTGATGAAGTTTTAGTTGTGTCAAGTACACGCAGAGGTTCTATTGGCCGTTCTGAATCCTCCAGTTTGATCTTGCTTGTGGATAGCTTTGAAAAAAGCTTTGACGTTTGTGGGAGATCTTCACCTACTCGGGTACTTGTGGCTCGTTTTTCATAGTTTGGTATCGTGGGTAATTGAGAATTGTGCTCGATCTGGTTGTTTAAGCTCTCGTCGAATCCACTTCGCTTGTACTTTTCTGTCCGCATTTGCGCCTCCGCCGCAATGCGATACATTTTGTCGTACTCAGCTTGGAGTTTCGCTAGCGCTATATCATTCGCGTGAAGTTGGTTGTCGCTGGTTGCAAGTTTTTCTTCCAGTGCCCTTTTCTGCCTATACACAAGAAAGTGTTGGCGACAAGGCTGTACGTCGAAGTAACAACCAACTTGGTTCAATAACAGACGTACCTCTGAATATCTGTAGCGTTTGCAACGTGGCAAGCCAATTCGCTTCGGCACTTGCGAAGATCTGCACGCAGCTCAGCGCAAAGTCGTTCAGTCTCCGTACGCCCAACGCGCAGTGCTGTGTTCTCTTCTTCTAGCTACAAACATACACAACATGTCAATACGTGTGCGGGGGCAGCTTTAAAAAGTCACATGGATGTACCTCAACACGCTCTTTCTCGTACTGTACTTTGTGTAAGCGAAGAAGCTCCTGGCCAGCACGCACTTCGACCTCCAAAATTTTTACTTGCGTCTTGGACTGTGCTTCAAGGAAATCCAGGAACTCGGCATTAACCGAAGTTTTGGTCGTCACGTTTTCTCCACGTCTTGCACCGGCCAGTACCAAGCACTCCTCAACCATATCCAGAATTTGCTTGTGTAGTTGGAACACCGCGCGCTCGAATTCATTTGATAATTTCGTTGCTGACAACGCTGCAGTGGATGTACTGAGGATCTGCATTTTTACACAAACATAGAGAAAACATAATAGTCAGCTATAGCCTCTCTCGACAATATAGTTCTGCCAACACCGCAAATACCACCTTTTCCATATCAAGAAGTTTGCTGTGTAGTGCTCTTGTCGACGCATGAGAAGACGCAGTATGCGAAGATGACTTTGTTGCGGTCGGTAAAATCCCTTGATCCGAGCTTGGAAGCCCATTTTCTACCAGTTGGCTGGTCATTTGGGAAGTAGGCTCCGACAACTCACTAGTGCTGTCTGCAGTCGCTGTAGTCTTGGCATATATTACTGTAGAATCAGTATTATCGTTTGTCAGCTCGTGGTGTTTCTCAGTTGCAGGGAATGGCGGCGGCGAGCGTAGGCTGGCTACCGTGGTAGGGGTTGTGACCGCCTCAGTTGGTGCTTGATTTACTTGATCATTCCCATCACGATGTACCTGAGCTACTGGGGTACTCGGCTTGACGTTGATAGCGCGCAGGTTACCGCTTTGTTGAGTTGGAAATGGTAAGGATTTCCCGACGCTTTCATCCATTTCAGATTTGACCTGGACAGAGGGGGCACTGTCGAGTTCTATAGAGGCATGCTTTTGATCCGAGGTTAGCATGATCTCTTCAGTTTGTTGTGTTTCCACAGCAGAGTCCTCGTGCAAAATAGACACTATCGCCGGATTGCTTGATTCGACCAAGACATGCGATGGAGTTTGCTCGGTCAGTTCGTTTGAAGCGAGGTCTTCCGCTGTAGTTTTCGGAGACAAATGCTCATTCAATTGGGCAACAGCGACTACTCCTTCGTCCACCTTGGTTTGACATTCGCTTGAATCGAGTTGAGCAGTATCTACCTGTAGTAAATCCAGCGGTCGTAACTGCTCCGAGAGTTCTTCATCTTCGATATCTTCGACTACGATATTGTCGTCTTGAGGCTGCTCAGAAGATCCTCGATTCAGTCTTGGAATTGGCTGCATTAGCATGCTTTCTGACAAACTTGACGTTCGGGGTGCCACCGCACCGTCCTTTGATGTAGGAATCATACTAGTTTCAGTCAACGAACCAGTGTCATCATTCTGAAGGCTGGAGTTGTTGTTAAGCTTTGAGTGCTTAGGGCTGTGCTCGCGTCGTTTTTCACCTTGTCTCGGTTTGCGTCGACGGATTCGTACATTCGGAATTGCTGCATGTTCAGCCTTCTCGGCGCTTTCTGCAGTAACGTAAGCTATGATCGCCCTATGCAAAATAACAAAGTCAGTGGGTATCCATTGCTCGCGAGTCCCCCAGTACCTGTTCCCTTGATCGTTAATACCGAGATTCTCGATTTCGCCAAATTTGCCAAACATTTCCTGTGAAGCGAAAATATTATCAGAGCCCCATTCATCCCTTGATCGACAGTACTTCTTACCTCTAACTGCTCGAATGTCAAGCTCAATCCTCCTGCATCCCAAGTAGCTTGAATGAAATGGAGTTGTTTTGAAGGTACGTCGATGGGTGGTGGAGATAGCAGTTCTGGTATCGCCGGGATATTCATTTCGGTCACACAGTCGTATGGCAATGCCGATGCTTGTCGAATCAGGAACTCAGCGACGCATTTTCGACGACGCATCATATTCTCTAGAAAAATATCCAACCGAACCTCCACGCATTAGTACATCAAACTCGACGAAATCATTGTTTTCGCTTGACCTACTCGAGCTCAAAGTGGTTTTGTCCTCTGTGGGCCGAATCAACGCGAGCCCAATTTGCAAGGCCAGATTCGTCACACTCATACGACTTGGTCGACTTGCAGCGAGCTAGCATATCATACTCGGTTAGAGTTTGCAGCTTGTAAAATCCTAGTAATGCTGCGAAAACGTACATTACTCAGATGGTTCAGAAGGACGTGTAGGAATTCCCGCGTGGTCGCGCGAATTTGCTTGAATAGCTCAATTACTGCGTGCTCTGCTTCTTCATCAGTACGACCGCTAGATGCAACTCCCAAAAGTTGGTGGCTGATGTCAGCAGGGACAAGTGGTGCATACATCTCACTCAATATCTGCAGTGGATTAAAGCGCAAGTCAGCACAAACCGAAGATCATCCATTTACCTGAATCTCCTACCTCCTTGATAGCACTAGCGATGGAATGAGGACTATACAGACTCAAATCGGGCAGATTCCCCGGGCTTTTACAGAAGCGAAGTATCTCCTTGCGCTCAAGCCCCACTCCAGATTTGCTGTACAGTCCTTCCTCTTCAAGGTGGTTTTCGTCGAGGAACTGGACTAATCGAGTGAGTGTGGCTAACATCGACAGCGGGATCGACGTGGCCGAGGATGAAGCCGTGGTAATAGTTGCAGGGCTGCTGTTGGTCTTTCGAAGCGCTGCTCTTGGCGACAAGAGCGCGCTCGTCGCCATCGTCTTGATCCACGACCGAGGCTTCATCGATGTCTGAATCCACTTGGTTGATCGCAACTGCCGACGCTTTGCGGGTGTAAAATAAGTTGTAGTTTAGCCTTTACTGAGCATGTCATTATCGATGCCTAGCACATTTCGTGCTGCTTCCTGGGTCTATTTACTCAGCGAAGTGTCGGTGACGTGTACTTTGAGTGTTGGCGGGATTCTAGTTCAGCAAACTCCACCAGACAGTCGTCAAACTCGCAATCGCGGTCGGCAGCGCGATACACCCACGTGCCATCGTCGCAGATCTTTATGTCCCATGTACACGCCTGTAACCATTGAGAGAAATATCAGAGAATGCCAAGCCACCACAAAACAATTCTTATCATTCACAGTTAGTTAGTTACCTGTGGATTGTCTTCTGGCATCGGAGTCGAGCTTCTAGCACAAACAGTACTGCAAAAGACGGAGATTTTCACCAAAAGCAGGAGACGCACTGCCGACGCCATCGTCTTAGGTGCTTAGTACAAACTTTATGGCAAAGTAAGCTTATGATGAGAATAAGAATCCAGTGCGTGGCGCACAAGTCCACCGTCAAGTTGAAGTAGTATACGAATGATATTCATTGGCTTTGCGTGTTCGCATCTATCTACTTACTTGGAGTTGTTTTCACTGAGCTGGCCCACTGCGAGGAGCTCCAGGTCTCCACGCAATTGTCGAACAAGCTGCGCAACGTCCTCTTCCCCAGCGTGTTGTTGCTCCGCCAACTGCAACAGGTGACTCACATGGTTCAGATGGCGCCTGAAAGCTCCTGCCAGGTTTGATGTCCGCACGAGCGCTTGGAGCACGCGCAAACGGCGAGTCAAGACGAGCACCTGTTGCTGAGCGGCCAGAAGCTCGTCCACAAAGGAAGCAAAGACGTTCGCCTCACCATGAGCCAAAGTCGACACACAAGTATCCACGAGTAGCCGCTCCTGTTCACGCGAGTCAATCTCCTCCGGTGTGGCAGCTTGGTCAGCAGACGGAGTCACACAGAAATTCGCCAAAACTTGCAGGCTTAAGTTCACCAGCTCTCGCTCCATCTCCGCAGGAATATCCGAACGCTGCTGGTGAGCCTCAACACTGCGGCTAGAAGCGGAAGACACACACGTGCGGTAGAGTAACACCAAGGTGTGCAGCTCCATCGAGTTCATGTCCTCTCGAGCTTGAGCCTTCGCAAGTGTCGGCGCTAAGATTTTCGGGAGGGAGTTGCCCAAGTTCATCGCGACGAAGGTACGGCACACATGGTCCACAAGCTGGAGCTGCTGGCGCTGCTGGTGAGCGTTAGCATCAACAGGCGCGAGCGCTGTGCTGACAAGGAAGCTCACAATGTGAGCAAGATCCACAGCCTCGCGTCGCTGGAACAGAATATCGACCAGGAAACTTTTCGCCTCGCCGTAAATGCGAGGGCTTTTACAGCAGCTTGCAAGAGCACGCAGTAGTGACACAGGATACCGAGGTAGATGATACACCAGCGCCACAAACGCCAGTTGGTCTGCCGCACCCAGAGCATCGAAGCGAGTCCTAGCGAGCATTCTCTGCTTCTCATCTTGTGTCATCGATGGAGATGGCACTGCAGCTAGGTCGAAGAAAGAAGACAGGTTCTTCAGCACGCTATCCATCTGGTCACCACTGGCAAACTCAGTCGGGAGCTGCTTCAGAACGGAGATCAATGCAAGCAAGCTGCGTCTACCAAGCTCCATGTGCTGCGGGTCGAGCTGGCCCAGCAAGTCAGCAAGGCAACCCACCCACTGCATAACCATCGGCCAGGGCAGCTTCTGGCTCGGTCTCTGCTGCCCACGCAACGCAATCTCCAACTGGTCAACAGCAAACGCCGTGCAGCTGCGGAAGCTCACCGACTTCGGCGTGCACAACACGTAAAATTGAGTGACCGCTTCCAGTAGGAGGCTGCGTTCATCAGCTGAGTTCTCCGACGACGCGGGGGTCTTGCTTCGCTGGGATATAGACGCCAAGATGAGCGTCACAACCTCAAGCAGAGGCTGCAGCACATTCTGCATGCTGGCGACTGCACGGAGCTCAGGCGTCTCCTTGTACTTTGCCAGAGTGGTGACGACGTACGTACACACGCGCTGCTCGAGTGTTTCAGTATGCGACGGGTCCTTGCCAGAACCACGCATCAATGCGGGAAGGCGAAGGTATTCACACGCCAACTTCGCGAGCGCAGCATTCATACCATGCCACCTGGAGAGGACGCCCAAACTATCAGACGCAGCAGCTAGGGCCGCACTAGCACTTGGCATCATAGGGAAGCTTTCCGGTGCTAGAAGTTCTTCTCGCAGCTTCAGAGCTGCCTGGAAGAATTCCTTGTTCGCAGCGTCATCCGCCGACTCAACATCCAGCAAGTTGGTATTGGCACCAACCACAGCAGTTGTGCACTCCACGATGTACTTCATGTGCTCCACATGCCCGTCCGAGAGTGCGTCCGTGCTTCCTTCAAGGCCCCGGAGCCACAAATCCAGCAGAGAAGGCAGCAGCGCACGTACTTTTTCCTGCCACGAGGCACTCGCCTTCGCCCCAGTGCTCGTAGTAGCGGTCGAAGGAGCGAACATGCTGGTCGCAATGAGCTGCGGGGCCGGGTAGAGCAGCAGCGCCTTCGTCGTGGGCACCGACGCCGACCGCACGCCCACAGCTGCTCCAGCCTTGCCATCACCCATCGCTGTGCTCACCGACAGCAGCAGTTTGTGCAGCACCTTCAGCGCCGTAAAGC
>JAIKVD010000943.1:0-13812 GCA_024679075.1 Phytophthora uliginosa | reverse complement strand
CTGGGCCAAAGTGCAGGAGCTGCCGTACAAGCAGGTGCGCTCGGGCGTGCACCGCCTGCTGCCGTTCCTCGTGGCCGCCAACTCGGTCAACTACGGCCGGCCGCACAAACTCTCGTGCGCAGAGGCCATCGCCGCCACGCTTTACATCGTGGGGCTCCAGGAGGAGGCCGTCCAGCTCATGGACGAGTTCTCGTGGGGCGCCGAGTTCCTCAAGATCAACGCCGACTGCCTCGAGGCTTACGCGGCCTGTGAGAACAGCACAGAAGTGGTGGAGGCGCAGGTAAGAAAGAGGCTGTTCGTGTGTGTGTGTGGCGAGAGTACTAGGGATACTGAAGGGGGGTTTGTTGCTGTTGTCGTAGACCGCCTACTTGGCGGCCTGCCAGACGGAACACGAGCAGCGGATGCAGCGGATGCTGCTGCCTAGTCTAGAGAGCGACGAGGAGGATGAGGAAGAGGAAGAAGACGAAGAGGAGCCAGAGCTCGACCGCTTCGGAAACATCATCCCTCGCGAAATGCCGGCGTCCACGGAAACGGAAACTGAGGCCGAAGCTGCAGAGGCAGGGATTCAATCGGAAGGACCGACGAAGAAGCAGCAACTCTACAAGAGCAAGACGTACGCGTATCAAAGTGAGCAGCCTGACTCTGACGAAGAGATTGCCAGCTTGACCAAGAACTTGCACGTGGCAGCGGACTCGGTCAAGAAGACCCACGAGATGCGCGAGGAAATGCGAAATGCTCGTGCTCCTGACGGAGAGAAGGAGGCGTACGCCTTTTCTTCTATGGAGGACGTGCAGCGCCAGCAGGTGGCGACTGTGTGTCTTGAACGAACGGCGGTGGCTGTGTCCGGCGATGCGGTGCTGCAGCTGCCCGAGTCAGTTTTCCACCAGTGGGCAAAGGATTCGGAGAAGCAGCCGTCAAACGACGACGCGAAACCCTAGAGAGGTCGTCTCGGGTGGGCTTCTGCTGCTAGGCCTAGAGAGGGGTCCTCTCAGAGGACACTCCAGGTGTGTTCTGTTCCATTGGATAGCAAAAGATAACGCCTACTACACGGTACATGTACAGTCGGGCTAACCAGGTCTTGACAATTGCTTTACCGCCTGCCTAAGGCAAGAACTCTGCGTATCGGCACCTACATGTACTCACCTACTCGCCTTTCTGACGATTTACGCCTTGGTCGGCGTATACGGATTGAAGAAGTCCTCACCAAGCCAATCGTGAGTTTTCTTCTCGATTTACGCCTTGGTCGGCGTATACGGATTGAAGAAGTCCTCACCAAGCCAATCGTGAGTTTTCTTCGTGTAAAGTGGTTTGCCCTCCTCGAAGTTCGCGGCATCGTTCACGTCACCGGAACCTTTGTACTTGGCCACTGCAGGGTACGGAAACACTGGACGCGTCATAGTCGAAGCTGCCGATCCAGATCCTGACGCTTCCGTCTGCAGCATGCGCTTCAGTGGAATCATCCCAGACCCGGAGCCCGACTGGGCCCATTGGCCGAATTTGGTCTCGCCGGTACTTGATGGTGTGCTTGTCTGAATGACGCCAGGAGCAGTGTTGGACTCCACCCACTCCAGCATGGGGGTTACCAGATCGATAGCTGATGGGCCCTCACCATTTCCGCAGTGGTATACGCCAGGTAGGAGGTACAGACGCTCGAATTCGCTCAGTGTGTCCTATTGTAAAACTTGGTCACTGCTTTCACTTCCGCTGACGTGAGGCATGTGGAGTTGTTACTGGCGTCTTTCGTGCACTCGATCATTGATGGATCAAAGGTGCAGAGTCTGGGGTCCGATAACAAACCGTCCTCGATACCGTCCAGGGAGTCGCATGCTTTGACAACAGCATCGTGAAGAATTGAAGCACGGTCAGCGATGACGACACGGTTCCCGTCACCGTCGGTGTTGCTAACCGCAAGCCAACCGTGATGGAAACTGTTCTGGAAGGTGAACAGCATGGCGGGGGCACCAGCAATGATGCCATCGAAGTCGTTCGGATAGCGGATCGCCTCCATAACTGCCTCGCGGCCACCATCCGAGCAACCGTTGAAGTACGAGTACGCCACTTCCTGGCCGTAGTAGGCCTGGATGAGTTTCTTTGCCGTCTGCGAGGTCTGGTGGACAGCCTGATGCGCGAATGCCGCACGCTTCTCCTTATCGAGTCCAAACTCTCCATCAGACCCGCCCGCCATATCCGTGGATGCCAGCACAAACTCGCCGTTGGTGACTTCAGCAGACCCGTCCGCAGCCCCTGGCTGTAAATTGATATTCCCGCATAAACCCCCGCATCCGACTTGCATGTACCGCTGCGTCCAATTCGCCACAGGAAGCATGACCTGCCAGCCGGCAGTAGAAGCGAACACACCTTCGACAGAGCAGTAGGTGATCCCGTTACTGTCCGTCTCCTTGGCGGCGGTGATGTTGCTGCGACTGCCGCCAATAGCGGTGAGGTCGACGGTCAGCAGATCGGAACATGCTGCTACCGGCTGCACGGGTGCAAGACTGACGGCACTTTCCGAAGACGCCGACTCGGTGGACTGTTGAATGGTTGACGAAGAGGTCTTCTCTTTCAGGCTCAAATCCGCCTTGAGGTCGATCGCGGTCGCAACAGCTAGCGTAGCTGCGGCGAGGACCAAAGAGACAGCAGAACCTCGGTGGAGTTTCATCCTCTTCTTTGCCTGGACTTGAGCTGCGCTTGCGACGGTGAATCGAGGAATGACCAATTTTGGAGATGTATGAACGGACAGCATTCCGTGACTACCCTTCCGCCTGCTGTCCGCAAATCCCGCGATTAATGAACACGACCAGAGCACGGTGGCATGCCGCCATGTACAGTGGTGCAATGCGGCCCGCATGGCGGCGAACGAGAAAAACGCGTAAGCCCTCTGTAGGTTGATACATCTGTGTTGATGCCCCGGAAGAGGCTTCAGGTGGCAAGCTGGAAGCGTTTTTATGATGGGGGTGGAATGAGCTCTGTCGGCACACGTCTGCCTTGAGGCCCTTGTTCAGGTGCTGGCACATGAGGGTATCATGTGCGCTAAGCTAGCCTAATTAGCTAGCGGCTAAATACTTAGGCCCCGTGTTGACTACAGTAACGTGTAAATCTGCCCGGAAACTCATGTGGACATAAGTTCTCCACCAACATATGGAAGCCGCAGCTCACCCTTGAATAATGTTCATCACTGTCACTGTCAGTGATGAACAGCCAGCATGTGTGAAGCCTGTAACCAGGGGCTTTACAGTGAAGCACACCATGCAATGGCTCTTACGGCCTGGTAGACATAGGCCTTCAGAGGTGCGAAGCTGGAGTGGACGGACGGTGTGTCGCCGAGGCGAGAGCCAACTCGGCAACTAGCTCAAGGCATCAGAACGCCAGGAAACCAATTGCAAGTGATAATAGGTACATGGCTGCAACCTACCCAGAGCATATCAGCGGACACGGCCGCGCAGAATAGTGAGAGACTGAGGCAGCTTGCAGAGGACTCGATTAGCTGGAAAAATCACGAGAAATGGGTAGTGGGACTTACAAGCCCACTTATTCGACCCGTCAGAGAGATGACCCCGGAAGAGGAGAGGTTCTGGCCAACGTACTGCTGGTTTGATCATCCGTGGATACTTGACTGCCAGGGCAATATGCTCGCCACCAGGAAATATGACCGAATCCGGCCATGCACAATACGGGTCAGAGGCACACCCAAGTGCCAGGAATTCTAGACTTACTGGAAAACTCTGCACGAAATAGTGAATGGCAAGCAGCAGCATTAGAGCAGACGCCAAAGCAGGTATGGGCACACAACAGCGAGCTGACGGAATATCAGGTTTGGGTATCGTATCGAGTGGCCGTCAGACAACTAAATTTGCACCACGTCGACCGAAGAATCGACAATAGCTGGCGCAAGTTGCGCTGTTGCCGAGGGAAGAAGGAGACCATGGAGCATATTTTCTGGGAGTGTCCATGTGCTCAAGGATGCTGGCAGAAACTCATCTGCCACTGGACTGGCGAGCAATGGGACCTGGCCAACATCCAGAGCTACTTGGTGAGCTGCGCGCACCGACAAACTCCTCGCCTGTCGAAAGAAATTAAGGAATGGCTGAAAAATATGCACCCGGATGATGCAGACGCGTTTGAAGAAGCATGGAAGCGAATCTGGAGGATCCTCAGCAGTATATGTATCTCCACCCTGTGGATACAGCGGAACCGAGCAATCTTCCAGCAGAAGAAGTGACAATAACGGGAAGTGTACAGGAGTTCTGGATAACAGGAATACGGCAGCTCAAGGCACTCGCGAAGAGAGAGCCCAGGAGAGTTGAAACTAAGGTTCAAGGTATCCGTCTGATGCTTTGTCTTACTAAATTATCGAGACAACCCCGAGAGCCATCACCGAAGGTGACCAGCCCCGTACGACCCCCGGACCATTTCAAGGAGCCGGCGTTGATAACCAGGCTAAGGACTTACCAGACATCTTGCAAACAATAAGTTGAATAGAATAGTCGGTCTCTTTCTCTCCTGTAACCACCGGCGCGGTGGACACGAGATTGCCACCGACGGCCTGACGACGGACTTTGGACGCGATTGGCATTGTGTCGCCCAACCCCGGCGTGCAGGGGAACACAAGGAGACACGCTGCAATACATTAAGCCCCTGTGTGCCCGACTGGCAGCACAACCTACTTTATTTACGTTCGTTCAACCAATACACTCGTCCGTCCAAATGCTGCTGTCTCCTACAGTCGCTACGTCCACGTAGAACTACGAGTCGTCGGTCGACGCTCACTTAGCCACTCGGGTCTCTACGCCTCAGGCGCCCACCCTCGTGCAGCCGTCAGTCAACTTGGGCAGTCCGTCCGCCCTGCACCGACTCCTGCCATGTCCTGCTCGCGCTGCTCCGTGCAGCCGACTCTGCAGTCTCCGTCCGCCCGTTCGTTCGTCCGTGTCGCGGCAGTCACTGCCACTTGCACTCTTCAGTGCCGATCTCAAAGTGAGCGCTCCACTCGCCCCACCGCCCACTCGGTCGCCCACCCAACGTTGACTCAACAGTTTTCGTTGCGTGTCGGCTGATCGCCGAGGGTCCTTCAAGGCCACTCTTCGGAGGTCGGCGAACCGCTGACCGCCTGCTCGCCTCGTCAGTCGTTGTACGGGGTTACACGGGAGGTTACCCTTTTGGTGTAGGAAACACCATCGTAGCCTCTGACACGAAGCAGGGCCGCAGGCCAACCATTAGGAATGAACTAGAGTTAGTTATGCCACAGTGAGGTGCATACATTTACACCGTAGGCGGCACAGCCGCAGATAAGAATGAATACAGTTTGTCTTTTACCTGAAGTCTCTGACTTGTTTTCGAGGGTCCTCGTATAGGACCCTGTTTGGACTCTTAGAGTCGTACACCTTCCTCTGCGCAAGAGGCTACGGCAGCCCCGCTGCACTTGGTAGCACTTGTAGTCAATCCCTCACCTGAGTCTGTCAGACTGTACCTCTGTGAGGATGGAGCAAGCTGCGTTCGCGAATTTGTCCCCCGGTCAGCAGGAGGCGCTTAAGAAGCTGATGTCTTTGTTGGGCCCGGAGGGCGTCGCGCACCTTGCTTCGCAAGGCCCGGACGCGATCAACGCGCGTCTCGAGGCGTTCTCGAGTTACGAGAATGCTATGTTGGAGCATATCCAGCAAAGGATGATCGCGGTGGCGCCTTCACGGGCGTCAGCCGAGCTGCAAGGTGGGTCTTCTCGACCCAAACCACTCATTCTGAGTGTCAAGATGTTTGAAGGTCTCGAAGGAGAGAATCTTCTTCTATGGATTCGCGAGGTCGAGATGGCCATGGGCTCTGCCCTGCTCCAAACTGAGCATCAACGCGTAGCGTTTGCAACTTCCAAGCTCAGTGGACGAGCACGTGAGTGGGCACTCACGAGTGGACCCTCGGTGAACGCCGCCTTCCCAACTTGGGATGAGCTGAAGCGACAGCTCTCGAGAGTGTTCTCGCCACCGAACCACGCGTACCGTGTACGCTCCAAGTTCCTCGCGACCCGGCAAGGAAAGAAGGAGTTGGTGGACTACGTCCAGGAGTTGTGCACGCTCATCGCCGGCATGTTTGCAGACCCTCTGCCTGAGGCAGTCACCGTCACGGTTTTATGGATGGTCTTCGGACCGGGGTGGCTCGCACGGAAGTCTTCCGCAATCGCTCCACCTCATTCGAGGAGGCCGTGGCCGTGGCATTGAATGCCGAACACAACTTCAAGTCTGCCCGCTTGGGCTGGAGTGTGCCACGAGTGGCCCGGAACCCATGGACCTCAGCCACGCTGAAGATGAAGAAGCTGAGCTTCGTGCGGCTGAGGCGGGTCGTGGCATCCGCCGATGCTTCACCTGCGGCAGTACCGACTACTTGCGGCCGGGCTGTCCGCTGCGTAAGCAGCGCCAAGCTCACTCGAGCGGCAACACCGCTTCGAACCGCACATCGGGTTCGTCGCAGGGAAACGGCGACTCCCAGTAGGCGCGGGGCGGCCTACTGGGGAAGAACTAGGTTCTGTTGTGCCTCTGGGAGGCGGAAGACAGCAGAGCCCAGCCCCGAAGAGAGCCGTACTCTCAAACACGGAACGGAAATGTAAGCCGGGCTTGCTGGTCGTCCACGCGACCGTGAAGGGCTTCGAGAAGCCGTGGACGATCTTGATCGACTCGGGGGCGTCGGGCAACTACGCCAGACGCTCCACCGTCGATGGTAGTCAGCTGTATGCTGTGGCGCTACAAGAGCGCTCGCGTGACGTAGTCACTGTTCGTCTGGCGACGGGCACTCGCGTCACGGTACCCAAGGTCCCAATGGATTTGGGTGTGAAGTTCCTCGACTTCGACAGCACGGAACGCTGTCTAGTCTTGGACTTGGATTCGAGGTACGACCTCATCCTGGGCATGGCGTGGTTGGAACGTCACGAGCCCTGGATCGACTGGAGGTCGAAGACCTTAGGTGCTACGCACTTCTCTCCTGGTGGGGCTTTGGCGAGTCATGAACCCACCTCCGCCAGGACGCAGAAGCGCTATTGGCGCGAGCACTGGACCGAGTCGGTCTCTGTGCTGGGCATCGGTGTGTCCGAGATGGTGAGTAACACCGTTGTTGGAGAAGTTCTCCCCGAAGTGGGTTCGACGTCGCATACGTCGGCCGGTCCCGAGCGGTGCTCGTTGGACGGTTGTGGAGCGGCACGTACTCCGCTGAATATTGGGCGTTTTACGCCGGGCGACGATTTGTCGCGGCACTCGGAGCCTGGCTCTGATCGTGCGAGTGGGATGGCACGTACTCCATCGGATTTGAGGCGTTTATCGCCGGGCGACAACATGTCGCGGTCCATCGGGCGTACTTCTGGTGTGGCGAGCAAGGCGGAGCGTAGCTCACCTTGTGTTTCAAGGAGCGAGGATTGCCGTGTCGGCGATTCTTCGCTGGTGCCGTCCACGAAGGACGGAGGTGCATCGGCACCTGGGCGTGGTGGTGGTGATATCGCCGTGTCGCCCTCTTCCACCCGGTTTCGGGCGCGGAGGATGAGACGCAGAGCGTCTGCGGCGTCATCAACGCCGGACGAGGTGTCCGGTGTGTTGAGCGGAGAGGCTCCACGCGACTGCTGTGAGCAGTTATACACACTCGTGAATGGAGTGACGGGAGACGTTGATGGCGATATCAGCCTCGATCCTCTTCCCTCCTTGGACGCTCTTCTCGAGCTGGAGGAGATGTCTGTCGCCGAATTCGGCGATGCCTTGAAGGCGGGCGATTTAGCCGAAGTGGTCATGACACGACCAGAAGAAGAGTTAAACTCGTCATCGCTTCTGGATGAAGCTGTCCTGGAGGATACCAAGCAAGCGCTTAACGCGCGTAGTGGCTCTGCCATCCTGAAGGATCCATCGGATACATTGTACCCACTGGGCGTCGAGTTCGGAGACGTCGTCTCAAAAGATCCGCTCATGGGTCTCCCTCCGGATCGAGGAGTTCGTCACGAGATCGACCTGGTTCCGGGAACCAAATACTGTGTTACGCGGTAGTGGCCGCTTCCGAAGGAACAGTGTGACGTCATTGACGCCTTCTTTCGTGCTAGGCACGCAGCAGAACTAGTGCGTGAGAGGAAGTCTCCGCACTCTACACCGACATTTTGTGTCAGGAAGCCGAACGGCAAGTGGCGTATCGTGCATGCTTTCAATAAGCAGAAAGCGGCCACCATTCCGGTACAAACGCCGATCCCTCGCAAGGATGTTCTCCAGAACAACATGGTTGGGTGTACGCTATACAGCGCTCTCGACTTGGTCGATGGTTATTACCAGCTGCTCATGCGAGCGAGCGACACATCCCACTCACTGCGGTAAGTACTCCGAGCGGCATGCTCTGGGAGTGGCTGGTGATGCCCCAGGGGCTGTCAAACGCGCCGATCACGTTCAACCGACTGGTGACGCAGTTGTTCCGGCCCCACCGAGCGTACGCACAGACGTACTTCGATGACATATTTGTCCACAGTCGTGCGGAGCACGGGAAGTCGGACATGGAGAACCATATCGACCACTTGCGAGCTGTGCTCGAGTGCATGCGCACCAACAAGCTCTACGCCAATGCGGACAAGTGCATATTCGGTGCGGAAGAGTCCCGTTCTTGGGATGCTTCATCGGGAAGCGTGGCCTTCGGGCCGACCCTGCTAAGGTCAAGGCCATTGTGGTTTGGCCGGTTCCTGTGAACCAGAAAGACCTGCGCAAGTGGTTGGGTCTGGCAAATTACTTGCACAAGTACAGCGAAAATACGCTGAATTGGCTCGGCCACTGTCCACCCTTCTCAAGAAGGATGCTGAGTGGTGTTGGGACACCGGGCAGCAAGAGGCTTTCGATGCGATAGAGGAGAGCCTGCTCCAGGCACCGATACTGGCGCTGCCAGACCCTGATCGTCCGTTTAGCGTCGTGTGTGACGCGCCGGACTTCGCCATTGGCTGTGCACTGCTGCAAGCCGACGACGAGGGGCGTGAACGCGTGATTGCGTTTGAATCTCGACAGCTCAAAGCTGCTGAAAAGAACTATCCGGTTCATGACAAAGAGCTACTTGCGATGAAGTATGCTCTCGTCAAGTTCAGGGTGCATCTGCTCGGCTCTAAGCCATTCGTGATCTACACCGATCATGCGTCGCTACGCACGGCGACGCAGTCGCCTCATCTCTCACAGAGGATGGCCCGTTGGTTATCCTTCTTTGCAGAATACAACTTCGAGGTGAAGTACAAGCCGGGTCGGCAGAATGCTCTAGCCGATGCGCTGTCGCGCAGGCCTGATTACGAGCTCGCTCATGTCACGAGCGTGACTTCGTCGATCACCGATATGATCCGAGCGGCATACGCCCATGCTGATGTTTGTGTAGCTTTGTTACGTGCTCTAGGGAGCGAGGAGTTTCAAGACTCGGATATCAAGTTATCGGCGCGCCTTCGCGCGAGGTTGCATCGCTACTCCCTTGCAGGGCAGATGCTGTATTACAGCACGGGATCCGATGACACGCCCCGCGTTGTTGTCCCTCACGATGAGGATCTCAAGTATCGTATCCTCTATGAGGCGCACGATGTTCCAGTGAGCGGTCACCTTGGTCGGGAGAAGACCTATAGCTCAGTGAGTCGCCACTACTGGTGGCCCAAGCTGTATAAGTGGGTCAAGACGTACGTCAGTACGTGCGAGACGTGTCAGCGGGTTAAACCCTCGCCTCACTCGGCGGCGCCGTTGGCGAGTTTGCCTGTCCCATCAGGGTGCTGGCAGTCCATGAGTTTGGATTTCGCGTTTGGCTTGCCAAAGGATTCGGCGGGTAACACCGGCGTCGTGGTCTTCGTTGACCGTTTGAGCAAGATGGTTCATCTAGCGGCCGTGCCGGATACCATCGATGGCGCGGGTACAGCAACGCTGTATATCGACCGCGTGTTCCGGCAGCATGGGCTGCCCGAGTCGATTATCTCGGATCGAGACCCCCGCTTCACTGGGAAGTTCTGGACGTCCGTCTTCCAGGTGCTTGGCACTCGACTGGACATGTCCACGGCGGATCACCCCCAGACCGATGGTCAAACAGAGCGCTCGAACCGCGTCGTCGAAGACGTTCTTCGCAGTGTGTGCGCGGAAACGTCAAAGCGTTGGAGCATCATGCTCCCCCTTGTTGAGTTCGCCTTGAACAATGCCGTGCATGCCTCGACAGCCTTCACGCCATTCTACGTGAACGGGCTTACTCACCCCCGCGTCTCTTTGACGCCGTCACGTAGTGACTCAGGGCTTGGTGGGGGAGGGTTAGCCGCCCGACTTGCTGATGTCAGCCCTCGTGCCGTTTGTAAAGAACTGGACGACTTCTTGTCGGTCCGACTTAATGTCCTACGACATGTACGAGATGCTATAGCTGAAAGCCAGGATGTTCAAAAGGAACAAGCCGATGCTAGAGGCAGAGGCAATGTGGAGAACTTTGAGGTCGGGGACCTAGTTTTATTAAACGCGAAAAACCTACCTACACATGCAGTCTCTGCGGTCTTCAAGACGAAGTTGCGTCCTCGCTTCATCGGACCTTTCAAGGTCGTGGCCAAGAAGGGCCTTGCGTACACGCTCAACCTTCCCAAGAAGATGCGCACGCACCCCGTATTTTACGTGGACTTGCTCAAGCCGTACCGGGACCCGAGCCTGGTGAGCGCGGAGGCGCTGGCACCGATGGGGGCCAATGCTGCGCCAGTGGCGGCGGAGGGGCAGCGCCTCGTTGCATCATCACCAACAGCTCAAGCTGGCCACGAAGGCTCGCGATCTGGGAGCGGAGCTCTAGCACGATCTGACCATGACTCCCCGAGTGCTGAGTCATCTGTTCTGCGAGATCTCGGAGTCCGTGCTCGACGGCGCGCAAGTCATCCGCGAAGCGCACAAACTGATCGCCCGTCCAGTGGCGGAAGTCACGGTTCAGACGAGCCTGAGCTTCGAGCTCGGCCAGTTGGCGGTGCACGGAGCGCGGGTCCAGCGGCTGCTCGACGTCCTCCGGCGTTGCTCGATGAGCATGGCGAGCTCCACTACCACGTGGAGCGGCTTCTGATGCGGAACCGGGGTCATACTCAGTACTTGGTGCAATGGCGTGGGGAGCCTCCGTCCTGGGAGTACGAGGTACCCCTGAGGCAAGACTGCCCTGAAGCCGTTGACGCTTTTGATCGGGAGCACCCGAGGCGCTCGATGAGCTCGCAGCCAATGCGTCGGTCGACCCGCGCTTCCCGGCGCTAGCCCGAGGCGAGGAAACATCTGAGAGCGCCTCCGAATACGGAGCAGACGCTGCCGCCGCTGGCGTGGACTGAGAAGCGCCGGGCGCACTATGAGAAGCCCCATGGGGGCGTGGCCTTTGGTCTGAACGGAAATTCTGGCGAGCCTTCCGCTTTGCGAACATGAAGCGGAGGCGTCGTTCCAGATAGATATCACGTGCGTGACAACTAGCTCGAAGAGCATCCAATGAAGACAACTTGCGGGCCCCTTCGGCCCAGCCCTGGAACTGGGCATCATCCTCGACATCGGTCTCACCCCGAAGGAGGACCACAGCGATCCTATTGATCTGGGGGACGGAGCTTTGGCCAAGCTGGGCGTCCAGTCGGGCACAATACTCCGCTGGACTAGTCGTCTGCGGCGTCAACAGACGCTGGCGCAATGCGTCCCGCTTGGCAAGCTCAACGTCGGTCCTCGCAGCAGGCCCTATGACGTATTTGGTCAACAGGCTTTTAGCCAACTCGTTCGCGTCCTTCGCAGGGTCCTTCGGACTACCGAAGTGATAATCTTTACGGGATTTATTGACGAGTGGCAGGGCCTCGGGGATGTTGGAGCGTGACGCCTCGTGGCGCGCTTCCAACTGCCGGCTTTGAGCCTCATCCAATTCGTTGGTAACGACATTGCTACCCTCAGCTTCATCCCTTGATGAGAGAGGCGGCGCGCTGCGGAGTGCGGACGCACCAGTGCCACGTTCTGGGAACGGATTGGGCGTTCGGAGTGGGGAACGTGGCGGCGGCCTCATCGGGGAGCGTGAGCGCGACGACGAGCGCGAGCATGAACACGCTGACGATCGTGGACTGTGTCCAGCTCCATGTGAGCCACCTTGATCCTCGCTTGGGGATACCGTCCCTTCCTCGAAGTCATCAAAGAGGAGGTCGCGAGCGCGAGGAGGGCCGGGCGGCGGCTGTTCACCAGCCTGGCTTGAGCTCCGCTCAGACATCACCGTCGGTCCGTGCTTACGGGTGTGCGCGGCACGGTATTGGGCTATGGAGAGCCTCGGCGAAGTGTTGGTCTCAGCGGCCGTTAGAGCACTAGGTGCCGACGCTTGGAGAGTGGGGCTTGGCCCGGACGACGTTGCACTGCCGTGCGCAGGCTGGTGCTGGCGGTCGAATGACCCGAGGGCTGCAGACATGCAGACGCGCCAGGCGCAGCGGATTCGACAATGAAGCTCGGGGAGCTAGTCGCCCGCGATGCGCAGCAACCTCAACTGGAGGAGCGGAAAGTTCTGCGTTTGCAGTTTTGATGGGGGAGAGTGTAACGGGGTTACACGGGAGGTTACCCTTTTGGTGTAGGAAACACCATCGTAGCCTCTGACACGAAGCAGGGCCGGAGGCCAACCATTAGGAATGAACTAGAGTTAGTTATGCCATAGTGAGGTGCATACATTTACACCGTAGGCGGCACAGCCGCAGATAAGAATGAATACAGTTTGTCTTTTACCTGAAGTCTCTGACTTGTTTTCGAGGGTCCTCGTATAGGACCCTGTTTGGACTCTTAGAGTCGTACACCTTCCTCTGCGCAAGAGGCTACGGCAGCCCCGCTGCAGCCGTCGTGCGTGCTGCCCAGCCATCGTCCATCCGCCCGCCCGTTCTTCCAGTCACCGCCCTCGTCCATCCGTCTCGTCCGTCTTAGTGGCCGCCATCCGCCACCCTGTTACAGTATCAAGACCAGGCTGGTTCAGGTGCCAGCACGGGAAGCCCGACAACAGAGCCGGTTGGGGTTAGAGGAATAGAGATGTTGTCCACGATTGTTCTGACTGCTGTGTTCTCCATCTTGTCCAAGTATTTTGCTGCCATGGAGCTGAGGATATCAAACAATCATTGATGTAGACGACATCATGAGGCCTGGAAACCCCCAGCACCGTGGCAACCTCGTCAATAGTTCCACCGTGCGCCAAGTACAGCATCGTGAGAGCAACTCGCTTAACTAACGGACACTTACTGTTGGCTACAGGCTTGCGTTTGTATGCAGCACTTTATCTCACGATACAGACGTAGGAAAGACTTGCGGTCACACTGCAGCTGAGAGGAAGCGTAACACGCTAACCGTAGCATACGCCTGGCGTCTCTGCGTATTGATATGCAAAAGGCCGTACCTTCCCTGTCGCCTAAGGTACCGACTTGCACACTTCTTGGTTAGAGTTAAACTACCTGTATTAATAACACTCATAATAGAGAGATTTCGCTGCTTTCCCTGCCCCCGTCTTGCCCTCGTCCGCCAAAGTCTAAGGCTGGAGGTGAGGCAGATATTGCTCACATTTCGCTCCAAGCCTTACCCTTACGTTGATTTACCGCAGCAGACATATTAATTTGAGAATTTACTACACTGTAGTCTGCTCGATTGGAGACCATGCTTCACAAGTGAAGGACGACGCCAGGACAACGACGATCGTCGGAGCGACACGCGGCCAGACGGATGGGCTTCACCCAAGATGAGGCTGGGGTGTAGCGGGATCAGCCAAAATCTGGTTGAGGCTTGATCGAGCTTCCCAACAGCGCCCATACACCGACTCTCGGAGGGGGTCCCCCTTTGATCCGTGATCAGCTGAACTGTTCTCACCTTGTGTACCCGT
>JAIKVD010000942.1:0-13833 GCA_024679075.1 Phytophthora uliginosa | reverse complement strand
CGCGTACTCTCAGCTGGCGATCAGGCTCGATCTGTGTCGGCCACCCTGATTCTACCTCGCCTAGGGTGCTGACGTCATCTCGTACACCCGAGGTTGCCCAGATCACGCCAGTTCGCGCCTGACTCGCCCCCAGTATATCCGTATCTTCCACATCTTGATCCGTCTTCGAAATTTCTTCTTGCGCTTCACCACAAAGTCCATGCCAGCATGCACGAGATCTCTCCTAAAAGAATAGAATTTCCCCCTTGTCCAGCAACAAACCCCCCGCATCGTCAATGTCTACGAGACCACCCAAACACCGGGGGTGGGGAGCGTGGCTTCACATTAATGACATAAACACCGAGGCCTGAACGCACGACTTGCAGATTAACGTTTGGGTCGTCTCAAAACTAGGAAAATATCCGTGAGGAGCCTGTTGCGACCCGGCCGAGCGACTTCAAAGTGTTCCAGGAGGTTAGCTTCAGCTCCCACTCGTTCTCACCCATCGTGACGATGCGCTCGATTTCGTCATGTATTTGTTTTCAGTGCTTCCATCTAGTGGGTTAACAGCAACTTGTAGTCGATTTTCATCTCCTTCGTCAGTTCCATACACTTCACCAAAAATCAGTTCAAACTCGAGGTCGTTTACTTCCTCCGATTCATCGCTAAACGTAACCAACGAAAGAGTGCTTTCATCATCAGCATAGCCATCACTCCAAAAAATTGCGTGTTGTACATTATCCAATTTGAGAGCCCAACACGCGCTGCAACCTTCGTTGGTGTGCTGGGTACGCTTGCAATTATTGGAAAATCATCCCAGATCGGTTCCTGGAGAGGCTGGAGGTCAGACCCATAGGATGGTGTGAAGACTGGTGGTCCAGCGAGGACTACTGTGGCTGCGTGGGACAGAGAGGCTCCCGCTGCTGGTGGCGGTAGAGCGGCTTGCTAGTCCTGCGGGTAGTGGAGCGACTGGCACTCTTTCAGAGGGGGGGGGGCTGGAGCTCCTGCGAGCTGTGACGACGCTGGTGCTACTGCGGGCGCTTATGCTGCTGCGGCAGTGGAGCGTCTGGAGCTCTTGGGAAGCAACTTGGAGCGGTGGGGAGGAATGACCGTGTCGGCTAAAACTATCGGCTGGCTTCGGAGCGTTGACCCTTTTTCTGCACACACGGTTGGGCTATTGTCAATACAGACAACGGCGGATTGAAACGGGATATGACAACACAAAAGCCGGCATTGCATAGTCGTATCGGAAAGCCTGATAGTAGGTCGTATGTCCTGCAATGACAAAAAAAACGCATTCTCCGACTTGTTTTCCAGTAAAATTGGCCGACTCAAGGGTACGCGATCCGGAAAGGAGCCGTGCCCTGTTGGTTGCCATCGGAACAATTCCAGCCAGGTCAAGCTTGATTTGCGCCGGCGTAGCGTTGGGGAGATTGAAGCTGAAGAGTGCCTTCTTGGGGGTCATGCGCTGCTTCTTAGCAGCGGGTGCCTTCGCCTTGCTAGAACTTCGCAGGGCCGGTCGCATGAAACTCGTGACTGAAGAGCGGGGGAAAGGGGGCCGTGCCCAACTGCATTTCGTCAGGTGTCGGCAACAGCAAGCCCGTGCCCGATAGCGAAGCCGCGTCATCGTCGCGGAGGATTGCCATGGCGAGGTCATCTAGAGCTTCCGACCCGACGGCCGCGTCATTTTCAGCGGCGCGGGCGCGGAAGCAGGTCCAGAACTCGAACTTGCTGGCGAGGACCCCTTCCGCACCGTCCTCATTGCGGAGCAGGTTCTGGAGGTACTTCAGGGCCTCGTCGAACTTCGTCTTCTTGCCCTTCTTGAGCACGGTGGCGGCGAGACGGCGGCTGGGTAGCGGGGTGTGGCGCGCGCGAGGAAAGTTGGAGAATGAGGTGCCTGCCCATCAAAGTCGAGCGGTTACCGAAGATGGATGGCTCCTGACTCGTGGCTGGATACCCCAGTTGGGGTTCGACCGTCTGAGAGAGAGGCGCTGTCTTTCACCGTTTGGGACCCACGGAGTTAAAGATTGCCTCTTTTCCTACGAGAGACCTTTAGGATTCTCTTCCTACGAGAGGCCTTCAATATTGTGGAGTGCCTTGTTTTGTTGCGAAGTCCTTGAGCTTGAGTAGGCAAAATTGAGACTGAATGAGATTGAACGTTAGCTTGCTCGGGGTCGAGCACTACACATGCATGTTGCTGCAGGGCCCGCAGCCCTCGACAGCCATCCATTCCAGCTAGTACAACGGGGACTTGGTCGCAGCTTGAACTGCAGCCTCCCAGTCTGCGCCAGCGCTCGCTTGGTCCATCGCTCAGCTAGGCCCCAAGTTGAACCTCAACTGAACACCCGCCCACCGAGGACGCGTGCAATGCGCCTCGGAACTTAGTCCTTGGTACCGTGTTCCTTCTGCTCGCACCGACGCTGCAGGTGCTTGTCCTGGTAGCGCACGCGCTGCTGTTCACGATGAGTCAGATGCAAATCAGGCTTCATGCCGATCAGCGACTTCAGCTTCGCCAGACGCGGGAAGCCGAGCGGCTTGGTTAGCAGGTCCGCTGGGTTCAGGTCGCCGGCGATTTTCCAGATCTTGACAGCTTTCTCTCTCACTTGCTCGCGTACATAGTGAAAGCGCAGTTCAATGTGTCGGGTCTTCCGGCTGTAGGTCGGGTTGGAGGCCAAAGCAATGGTGGCTTGGTTGTCAACTCCAAGCGTGAACTCCACCTGCTGCTCGGGTATGGCCTCTGTCAGGATGTTCAACAGCGACTTGCCCTCCATGCACGCCTCGCATGAAGCGACGTACTCCGCCTCAGCGGTGCTCTGGGCAACCACGCTCTATCGCCGAGCCGCCCACGCGACTGGTCCTCCTGCCACCATCATAGTGTAGCCAGTGATGCTCTTCCGAGTCTCCGGGCAGTTGCCCCAATCCGAGTCGCAGTAACCATCGATTGTGATGGTCTTCGGCTTGTTTTTAGGTCGCTTGAAGGAAATACCGTGATCCGCCGTAGCAACGAGATAGCAGAGCACCCGCTTCAGGGCACCGCCATGTGTCACCGCCGGATTGCCGACGAATCGGCTCAGGTATCCCACTGGATACGCCAAGTCGGGTCTTGTGCTGGTTGCCATGTACATGAGCGCCCCGATCGCGGCTCTGTACTCAATGCCAATCTCTTTGTGCTCCTCATCTGCTGGAACTGCGGTCAGCTTCGTAGTTGGGTCCATGGGCGATCTGCATCCTCGAGCGTCACCAAAGCCGAACCGGTTGAGTACGTCCTTGACGTACTTGGTCTGGTGCAGGAATGCACCTTCCTCTGTCCATTCCACTTGGATTCCAAGGTATTCGTGCAAGCGGCCCTGATCCTTGATGCCGTACTTGCTGTCGAGTGCTTTGAAGAAGTCCACCTTCCAGCGCTCGTCATTGGTCGCGCAGATCAAGTCGTCCACGTAGACCAGCAGAATTGCGATCACTCCGTTCTCTGCAAACACATACAGACACGGCTCCGTGGTGCACCGACGCCGCTGACGTCCTGTCAGCCATGCGTCTAATTCGTCGTACCATTCGCGACCGCTCTGGTGCAGACCGTAGATAGCGTGCTTGACTTTGTACACCCATCCTTTCTGAATCAGAAAACCGGCAATGCGACGGATGAAGTGGATGATCTTCAGCAGGGCGTTGAGGTACGCCGTGTTCACATCGCACGAGAATAGGTCTAGTCCCAGAAGCACACAAAGCGCCACGAAGAGCCTGAACGAAGCCATTCGTGCCACTGGCGAGAAGGTCTCCATTACCAAGAAGTCCAAACCGGGCTCTTGTTTGTCGCCTCGAGCACACAGTCACAGGCGGAAGCGGGCAACATTTCCATTGCTGTTTGTTTTGATTTGAAAGCGCCACATTGTCTGCAATGCTTTCTTCCCGGCGGGCATCTCGTCTTCTGGCACCAGCTCAAGTACGTCCTTCTCCTCCATTGTGGCCAGCTCTCGCTTCATACCTTTCCACCATTCCTTGTGTTGCGGTGACACCATTGCCTGCTTGAACGTGCGAGGCAGACGCACTTCCGACTCGTGCCATAGGCGCTGTTCTGGCTCCGTCTCCATTGTGGCCGCCGCCGCCACTGCGGCATACAATGCGAACCCGTCAAAAGCGTCTTGCTCATCGTCGTCAGTGACTGCCACCAGACCGGTTCTGTTGCGCTTTCGCTCTGCTTCACCACTCAGTACAGACTCTTCGCGGTGTCCAGTGAGGATTGGTGGTGTGGGTTCAGGGACGGTAGTCTCGTCACCGGAGTTTTCCTCGCCTCCATCCCGCGAGTCGTACGATTGCTGGCTCTGGACGTCTTCGTCGTCGTACGGGTCGGAGTCGTCTTCTGGGTCGCTGCCGAAGGTTTCATCTTCTCCGGTGTCCGAGTTGTCACCCTCTGCTTCGTCGTCATCCTGTCGACCTCCTTCTTCAGACTTCGTGGCGTCCATATCTTGATCTCCACCGTAGTCACTGTCAGCAGCACTGTCCACGTCCGGTGCGCTAGCGCCAGCCTCTTGGTCGCCTTCTAGGACTTGACTTTCGACACTAGTTTCTTCTGGCTCATCAGTCTTGCCGCTACTGGGCTGCACTGGGTTGGTGAAGACTATGTCGTCGTTGAGCACGTGGCTCCCTGCCCATCCAGCTAGCATGAGGAGCTTCTGCGACCCGTTGTACTTCTCCGACTGTGTCTTCGTCGTCCTCAAGTGTTTGTTCATCGTCGGACCCGCCATGGTGCACTCCGGCATCATGCTTTCGCCCTCCTACGGCCGGCAGGTCGTAATCGCGTCGCCCCGCGCTGGTGAGATCCGGGTAGGCGTCCACTGCCCACTGTCGAAAGCTATCCTCGAACGCTGGTCCACGGCGATCCTTGTAGAGCACTTGCTCGTTCACAGTGACTTGGCCACCGAAGAGCACGGAGCCCTCCGTGGGGAAGTAGACCTTGCAGCCTAGCGCGTTTTCACGGTATCCAAGTGTAAACCCAACGCGGCAGTTGTCAGCGAATTTGTGACGAGAAGGCCCAATCTTCGAGTGAACGTACGCGAGTGCCCCGAACTTCCGCACATGGTGAATATCAGGCTTTCGATTCCACATTGCTTCGTACGGAGTCTGTTCGATCGGCGTCGAGTAGGATCGATTCTTCAGGTAGACTGCGTAGTGGAGCGCGTCCACCCAAAATGATGTCGGCAACCCTGCCTCCTTCATCATGGACTTCATCATGCCGACGAGCGTCTGGTGGGTCCTTTCCACCATGTTCAGCCTTGACGAGTTGCGTGGCGTCGTTGTGTGGACGATTCCGTGGCCCTGGTACCAGTTGGTGATTTCGTCGTTGACGAACTCGCCTCCCCCATCAGAGAATACTGTTCGCACCTTGCATCCTGGACACTGGCGCTCTGCCCATGCCACGTAGCGTTGGATCAGGGGGTTTACCTCCTCCTTCGTCTTGGCCTTCACAGGGAAAGCCGTGATGAATCTCGTGTGAGCATCCATGATGACGAGAACTGCTTTGAACCGTGTGCACTTGTAGTTCCTCGGCGGGAACAGGAGATCCGCAAACACAAGTTCGTTCCGCTCCGTGACGCCTTGGTCGAGATGCTTCAAAGCAGCCTTCGCCCGTTGTTTGCCAAGTTGACAAGCTTCACACATGTCGAACTGGCGTCGTCGAATCATCATGCCTTCGACCAATCCCTCGTCAGCCATCTTGCGGATGTACTGTGGGTTCAGGTGTCCGAGTCGCTCGTGCCAGCATTGGAGGTCTGCGACACCGTCACGCAGCTCAAACTTGACCATGGCCTCCGGCACCCGCGGGTCTCGCTCTCCCGGCAGGAACTCGTTGTTGTTCCACAGGCCGCATGTCGACTTCAGTGGAGCTTGCAGTGCAGTGGCTTCATTTCTTCGATAGTGTGTAGACAGCCGTCGAGTCGTCGTAGTCGATCTTGAAGCCCTGCTGGCCTGGGTGAGCAAGTTCGGTCACTTTGGGGAGTAGTAGACTTGCTCGAGTCGGAGCGCGACATACCCTCCGTTGACCACCACCCACAAGTCGATAGTGCCGACACCAACAGGAGCCGACGTACCATTGTAGCCTTGAACCGTCTCTTTCTTTTTCTCGGCCTCAGAGAGACTGCGATACTCCACGAAGTACCGTTTGTCGCCGACCAAGTGACGATTGGCTCCACAGTCGAAGACCCACGCTTCCTGTTGATAAGTGGCCTTCGGCTTCTTCTGTGTCGATCCCCGGCGACTACTTGCACCATTACCGATGCTATCATCTAGCGTCCCGGTCGAACCAACAGCAGACACGCTCTTCAGCTCAGGCCGTCCTGTGCGTCCGCTGTGTCGCTGCTCCTCGTGTGTCTGTTCCGTGGCCGACTCATTGAATCCTGAGCCAACCGAAAACAGCCCTGTAGCTTGTACACCACCACCGCCATTTCCACCACTGGCGTTGGGGCATTCTCTCTTCGCGTGTCCTGGTTTGTGGCACCCAAAGCAGTTACCGAGTCGCCGATCTTCATCGCGTTGCTTTTGCGCTTCCTCGCGCTTGGGGTTCTTGCTCTCGATCTTCCTTCCTCCTCCATTGCTCTGCGGTTTGGACTGCTGGACCGGTCCAGACGACTGCTTACTGCTGCCGAACGACCGATGCAACTGGCTGTCGGCCCTGTTGGCCTTGTCGAACGTGATGGCCATCGCCACCACCTTGTCCGGCGTGTCCACGCAGCTCATGCCCGTGTCCACGTAACCTCGCAGGCGATCGAATCATTCGCTCGGGGGGAGCGACGACACCAGCATCCCGCTGTAAACGGTATCGTCGAGGGTCATCCCGACCGTCTTGAGTCTTGTGTGTAGCCGGCACATGTAGTTTAGATGGCTCTCAACACTGCCGTTCTGCTTACACCGTGCGGCTTCGAGCTGGGCGTAGAGTTGGCGCTTCGTCATGGCCCTGGTTTGCTCGTTTGTCGTGCCTTCAAACCGCTCACACAGATACTTCCACATCGCCGATCCGTCCTCCAGCTCCATCATCTGCTGGCCGATGTCTGTGCCAACAGACGAGAAGATCAGCTCCTGCAGATCCAGCTGGTAGCCATCCCACGCGCTCTTCTGCAGGCTGGTAGGGTTCTCCTCCGGCTTCTTGTCGCCCTTCATGATCTTGAAGAGGTCGGCATCCTTCTTGCGCGCGGCGATTTCCGTGAGCTTCTTGTAGTACTGGAAGTTTTGGCCGTTCCAGCGGACAGGTCGCCCGGTCTTCTCCGAGACCTCGATCTCCCAGGTCGCATCCGTCGTCGGCTTCGGCATCCTTGCACTTCCGCGGTGGCGTGACTTGGGCTCAATAACCCTGTTTTGTTGCGAAGTCCTTGAGCTTGAGTAGGCAAAATTGAGACTGAATGAGATTGAACGTTAGCTTGCTCGGGGTCGAGCACTACACATGCATGTTGCTGCAGGGCCCGCAGCCCTCGACAGCCATCCATTCCAGCTAGTACAACGGGGACTTGGTCGCAGCTTGAACTGCAGCCTTCCAGTCTGCGCCAGCGCTCGCTTGGTCCATCGCTCAGCTAGGCCCCAAGTTGAACCTCAACTGAACATGCCTATCTTCCTACAAGAGCCCTTCAAGGTTGTGGGCTTCCTCCCAAGCCCGATGGCTTTGGAGAGAAACGGTTCGGTCAGCCCCTTTGGGAGTGGAATAATCATTTCGAGATCCGAGCTCTACGCGAAATGGAGGCGACTACATATGCTACCGAGGAACAGATCGGCCTAGCTGCAACCGCGACCTCGACCGTCTATGGCTGGGTCAATAAGCACCGCGCTGAGCTGGCTTGGCTAGCTGCCCGAGTCGTTTGTGGACCATCACAGAACCGCTACGCGGGATCGGCATCCTAATCTCTGTCGAAGTCTCGAAGTGTGCGTTGAAATGGGGCCTGCTGGTCAAACTCTGCGTGCGTCGGTACTGCCGGTATGTGCAGGGGCCTGCCGTCCAAGGGCAACCATTCTGATCCAGACTATGGGAGATGTACGAAGCTTTGTTGGCGACTCCGATGGTCGTCCTGGAAGCGAGTGGAGTTTTGGCCGCGGCGCGGCAGCTCTGTTGCCCATACCGCCACCGTCAAACCTTTCAGTGAAAGGCTGCTCTGGGCCCTGATTGGCGGATTACATTTCCCGCGATAGAGTGACATGGAACTCGGTAGTGACACAAGCCTCGGCGGGCCATAATAAACACCCGACCGAGGCTAAATAGGCCTGACTCAGTGATGGGTGCGACCGAGACCTCGGTCGTACTTAAGTGGAACCCTCGGTCGTACTTAAGGTGTAATGGCGTAATCTCGGTCATCATTGATGAGTGTACGAGAGTCGCCACGTCGAGATTCGTTTATACTAGATATTTGTATGTAGGATTAGGATTAGCTATATGATGATCTGCAGAGGCTCAGAGAGCCATACTCAGTAATAAAACAGCAGTCTTCCCCAAGACATCTAAGGTTAAGTCCGACTCCGGTAAGTTTAGCTAGTTTATTGTAGTGCCTGGACACGCTGGCTTAGTGGTATGCCTGTTGGGGAACTAAAGGTTCGTTGACCAATAGTTCACCGAGGTCATGCCAAGAGTTGGCGTGGCCGAGAGGCTAGAGTGGCACTTAGAGTGTCGTTCTGTGTGTGTGTGTGTGTGTAAGTTTTAAGTCCCCTTAAGTATATTCTACTACCGACCGAGGCTTACCTCGGTCCCCCTTGTATAAGGCCTAATCCGCTGGTACCCTTCTATCTGAGGGACTGCAAAGGGGTTGCGCGAAAGCGCTATATTGCATCCTAGCCTTCGCTCGTGGCTAGGTAGTGCAGGTTTTGGGTTGACCGAAGACAACCTCGGTACACAGAGGATTGCAACTAACCCGGTGTAAGGGATCGTTCCTGGGCTTCAGGTTTAGATCCAACTATCGTTGACCCTTGCGGGAAGACGTGTGTTGTTGGTGGGACTCGTACCGTACGGTAGCGAGATTTTCATCGTGTTCCTACACGACAGGAAGGTCCATGACTGACGCCCTCCACGAATACTGGTGCGTGTTCTTGCTCGAGTCCTGGGCGTTCGCACGGCGTTCGACGGTGAAATACTGCAAAGGAGTTACCCGGGGCGTCTTCCCGCCGCCTCCGCCCCCACTGCGAGATGCACGGGGGGAAACTCGTTGGATCGTCCAGCGAATTGTTGATCATCAGATCCGGACCCAAGGTCGGGTTCATTTTCGTATTCGTTGGAGAGGGTCGCGATACGTGGGAGCCGTGGAACGTCCTGATGGAGGACGTTCCGGGAATAGTGACGGAGTACGAAACCCGCCACCGCCACCTCCGCCGAAGGGCGTAAAACTTGAGCGAGCGCTGTAGTCACCTACAGCACTCGGACGAGCGTTGTAGTTGCCTACGCCGC
Organism: Phytophthora uliginosa; assembly: GCA_024679075.1. NCBI lineage: Eukaryota > Oomycota > Peronosporomycetes > Peronosporales > Peronosporaceae > Phytophthora > Phytophthora uliginosa. Next base: position 4,445 of record JAIKVD010000942.1, on the reverse strand, counting down.
TCGGTTGAGGGTTGCGGTCACCCGCAACACTCCAAGACAGCTGCGCAATGAAGTTTGTACGCAGAGTCTTAAGCTCTTCGGGCACACGAACACCCGTGTATCCGTTAACTTCCCGCTCGGACAAGCGCACTACCCCAGGACGACAGTGCTCGCACGCAGTGCCAGAAGGCACCGCGCAGGGAATCCCGACCTAGACCGCACCTCGGTGCAGCCGTTCAAGCTTAAACCGCTTCGAGAACTTCTCGAAGCGTTCCCGCGCCTGGCGAATTTGTTCACGATAGCCGGCGGGGTTGTTGTTGAAGTTGTCAACAAAAGTGTCCCAGCTCTGACAAAGTGCCCGCCACTCGGGCACTTTGCTCTTGCGGGAAGTCTTCTTATTCCCGTACCATCGGAGCTCGTGGAAGAGCCCGATGTAGTAATCGCGTCTTTGATCCGTGCGCGGATCAAAGTCGATTCCTTCGCGACATCGTCATCAGTGATGGCGTTGCAGGATACCGACTCGGTGCTGACGTAGCACCGAATCTGCTGTGTATCTCGCTCGGAGACGGCATCCACGGGTCGCGCACCGGCTTAGTGCGCGACGCCACATCACCAGACAGAGTGGAGTCGTCTCCATCCCGAGGAGTCAACAGCGCTCCAGCATCAGCGAGCGGTCTTTCGCTGTCGCTGCGCGAGCGCTTCGAACTCGAAGTATCCGAGTCGTCCTCGCGAGGACGACGCGATCCCACGCTAGATCCCTTGCGTTTTGGAGACAAGGCTTCCTTGTCTCCCTACGCGGATCTCTACAATCAGGGTCTCTTTGAGTATGGAAGGCTCAGGGAGTCGGCTGCCGGCGCGGCAGGACTTTCCTCATCTCTCAGATGTCCATTGGGCTACACTGGAGAAGATGGTCAGCCTCCTGGGAGAGGCAGCCTTCGCTGGATTTCCCAATCTTCCTGCGGAGCAGCAGAGGGCGCGCGTGGAACGCTTCGACAAGTACGAGTCGTCGCTGATTGCTCACGTGAGCGCTGCTGCGCAGGAAGCCGCTCGTGCGACGATGCGGGCTGAGGCACAGAGTGCGGCACAAGCGTCCGCCACAAACTCGGCCCCATTTGCTGCGCGACCAACTACGACGAAGCCCGTTGGTTCCGACGTTTGACGGCAAGGACTCAGACAGTCTTGTCTTCTGGGTGCGCGAGATCGAAATCGCGCTGAGCTCAGGTCAGATCTATGACGCGCGGGCTCAAGTTGCGTTTGCGCTATCCAACCTTGGAGGGCGCGCGCGCGTGGGCCATGGCCCGTGAGACGGCGTCTCCGGGGTATTTCACCTCGTGGTCGTTCATGGAACAGGAGCTCCGCTCCACCTTCCTCCTGGCCAATGTGGCCTACCGCCATCGTTCAAGTTTCTTGCGATGCAGGCAAGGAAAGCGCTCACTACAAGACTACGTCATGGAGCTTCACAACCTCGAAGCCGCCATGGCCGGCGTACCCCTCTCTGAGGACGTCAAGGTGACGGTCTTCATGGACGGTGTCCGCACGGGTCCGGTCTGGACTGAACTCTTCCGGCGCCAGCGGAAGACGTTCAATGAGGCGGTCCATATCGCCATGCTGGAAGATCACTGCGTGCGTTCGGCGCAAGGGCACACGCCCCATGTCGAAGCAAGTGAAGGTCCCACTCCTATGGAGATCTCTCTTGCCGAGTCGGCACGCTCTCAGCGTGGTCAACGTGCGAGTGGTCGCTGCTTCGGTTGTAACCAACCTGGTCACTTCCGTCGGAACTGTCCCACTAACCCGTGGAAGGTGCCACGCGACAAAAAGCCCTCGGCTCGGCCGACACTTAACAGCCTTGAGGCGGCAGGGTCGGAAAACGGCGACTCCGAGTAGGTGCGGGACGTCCTGCTGGGAGACTTCGCTCCTCTCTGAGGGAGGTGAGTCATTCGCCACCTTCTCCAGAGCCTGTCGCCAAGCGAACAGATACATTAGTATTACTCTGAGAAGCTTCTAAAGCACTAGCATACAATGCACTGTTCCTGGCCACACTGGCTTTCGTCGCAAAGTTGAACGACGCTCCTGAGTCAATCAGGACTGCCATCGGTTCTTGATACCCTTTCACGCTGGCAGTGACGACCACGAGGTTAGACCGCGCGACGGCCACGGAGAGACACAGAAGTGTCGTCCCAGGGACTTGCTCCTTTGGTCTAATGTGAACCACTCAAATGCAGGTCAACAGCTGATTGGTTGGAATGGGGTCTGACTCCCCCACTTTCAGCCAATCAGATGATGACATCTCAGCACACGCTAGCCGTGCACTGTTGTGCCTACTTATGTAATATCTGTAAGAGATCTACCTACTTATGTAAATGGAGGGCCCATTTCATCACCCTCCTCTCAAAAAAGTTGCACTCACCCACAGTGAGTGCAAGCAAGGGGAATTCTTGGAAGGTGAGAGAATCTTTTCCTCGCAGGAGCGCAGCGACTGCCTTTGCGAAGCAAAGCCCGAAGCCACGATGACATCGGTCCTCAGGAGGGCTAGGTTAAAGGCGAGGTGTGAGACATTCAATACAAACAGTAAGTTTAAACGAAAAATGCGACGCGGCGAGTTGGGTGCAGCGTGCTGCTAGCACGTGCCTTGTCTAATAGAACTCGGCTTAGAGCTCTGTCGGTGTTCTTGGGGCTATAAAGGATTTAGCTGGGCGTACAGTTCTATACTCCATAGCCCAATTCTCAAAGCTGCCATAGGATTTGCAGTCCATCAAACACATCCTGGTGTCTAAATGAATACAACAAATTCCTGGTGATATTATAATCACTTGATCTTATTATACAGCTCTAACCTACCCCACATAAAAAACATGAGTGCGAATCCCCCGTAATATAATGAATTGGCATAGTGATGTGTACGTGTCGTCTTCAGCCGCTGTCAGGTTCTGTGTCAAAATCGCAATGTTTTTTAGTGGTAACGCGCGATACGGAAACGTAGAGCTGCACGTGAGAATACCCCTCCGGTCAGTGATGGATAAAGGCGGGCCCTTTCGCGTCGATTCGCCTAAACCCCCTGCCCTTTCGCCTTTTCGCCTAAACAACTCGAAACTAAACTCTACTATTTAGTTAACTTTCAGCATTTTAGTGGTGGGAGCGGTCTTTTATACGTGGGGGCTCAGATTTACAGCGATAGGGCCGCCTATTCGGCTAAGTACGTCGACTCAAAAGGCGGCAAAAGGCGGGTCGTGCCACCACTGCTCCAGTTGGAGAACATGGACCTGCTGTTAGCAACCGAGTCGCACTTGCCCCAGGGGCAGTAGGCACTCAAGGCGCGGACGCTGTGACAGCTCGCGCGACAAAAAGTGGTCGAGTTGAAGCCCCCACTACGCAAGGCGTTGTTGCTGGTTCAGCCCACGCTGAAGAAGGCGCTGGAGTTGGTGCTCGTGCAACCACGAGTGGTCGAGTTGGAGCTCCCACTTCCGAAGAACACAAGGGTTGCAGGGCCACGATCGCGCCCAAGGCAGAGGCGTCACGCCGCGATGCGGATTCCGTGGGTCAGGACAGGGCTCCTCGAGTGTTGGACGTATTAACGGGCGCACCCGAGGAGGGTAAGGCTCGTCAGCTCTGTAGAACAATGAATACCCCACGTCTTCGTGTTTCATGTAAGACCGGAAAGTAGTGCGTTCATGGTGACTGACCCCGGAGTTAGTTTTTCTCCGAACTCTCGGCGTATTGGGCTCAAATTGATACCCCCAGCTCAAGAAACTAAGTGGGTATTGTTGAGGACATTGGGTTGGTTTTTGAAATTCGACGCAAGTCTACGGCATCACTGTGCGAAGTGGTGGGTCCCCCGTCCGCCATGAGAGCCACCACTTCGTCTGCTGTAGATCTGTTATAGCGGCGCATACCCACGCTCGAGTTATGAAGAAGCACTAATCATATTTCCTGGTTGTCGTATACATGCTTTCGCGTGTTCTAGTATACTGCGACAAGCGAATTGATTTCGTGGAGGATAGTTTGTAGCTCACTAATCGTCACGTAAGGGAAACGGTCAATTATAGTCGTCAAGAGGAACGTCCCAAAGCAAGACGACGGAACGATGGCGTTCGTAGACGATGTGTGCCCGGAGGTCACAGTGCAAGGATCAAGGCTTACGTCCAGGAGCAGATTCGTGGACCAACGTCCCGGAGGAGAACATCCCAGAGTGGATCTACCAGCGTGGCGGTACCCTAGAAGGGACACCCATACAAAGTTCAAGTGAAGTCAGATATCAAGATGTATCCAGAGCGAAGAGTCGACCAGAAGTACCACGGTTACCCAGTCAGTCAAGGCCACGCGCGAGGGTGCGACGCCGACCCGTTGGACGATTACGCGCCCAGAAGTTGAATCTGGGACGCCTCATCATATACGAGGACGAGATCGCGAACGAGAGCGCGACCGTCGCCGACCCTGCGGCGACCGAGAACGCGAACGGCCACGCGCCG
>JAIKVD010000941.1:0-13837 GCA_024679075.1 Phytophthora uliginosa | reverse complement strand
GAAGGGCTACTTCCCCGTCGCGCCCAAGCCGTCGGCGCTCGGCGTGCAGCGAGGACTCAAGGACTCGGTGGTCAACGACATGTGCCGCGCCGTCGTCAAGCACATGGTGGGCGACGTGTACGTGTCCGCGTCCGGGTCGTATGGCCAGCGCAAGGTGCTCAACCACTTGTACGAGCCCGTGTTTGCCTCCGTGCAGGCCCACTTCCGCCGTCTGCCGGCCAGGTACGCGCTGTCTGTGAACCCGGACGACGTGCCGCTGCACATGCGCTTGCTCTCCAAGAATCAGCGCGACCCGACGGCCATCGCTGTCAACGCGCAGCTCAAGAAGGACGACAACGGAGAGATCGTGCCCAATGTGTGCGAGGTGGTGGTCGTGTCGCTGGACCGCGAAAACATCCTGGACGCCATTACGCGGGCGCTGACGATGATGAAGGGCAACATTCTGGACGCCGACGTGATGACCACGGCGGATGGCACGCTGCTGGACCGATTCGTTGTCAAGGGATCGTTCATGAGCGACGAGCGGCAGGAAGAGCTGCGTTCTCTCATCGAGCAGAATCTGCGCAGGCTCAGCATGGATGAGGATACGAGGCCAAGTGCCAGCAGCTCGCAGGATTCAGGTGGCAATGAAAATGTAAGCCTGGCCGAGAAGCTGGGCGTTCTGCAGATGGTGGACAAGAACGAGATCAAGGCAGAGTGGAAGCTGGACTTGAACGAGGTGCGCCTGGAGAAGGCTGTCGGCAGCGGCCGCTCGGGAAGCACGTACAGCGCGTGGTGGCGAGGAACGCATGTTGCCGCCAAGGTGGTCGACTCGTCCACCAACACGCAGGCAGTTGGTGAGGAGTTGCTCAACGAGTTTCATCGTGAAGTGGCAGTCGTCAGCAAGCTGCGCCACCCCAACATCGTCTTGTTCCTTGGGGCAGCCATCAACCCGCCTCGCTACTGCTTGGGTAAGTTAAGTTCTCTGGGTACCGGTGTTGTGCATTTTTGCAGGGTAATTCTAACACTTCTCTACTTTGCAGTGTTTGAATTTATGGAAAACGGCACGTTAACCGATCTCATCCGCGCTCGTCGCGGCCCGATCGACTTCTTCCGTCTGGCAGCCGAAATGGCAATGGTGAGCTAGATGAACCAGAGGCGCCGCTCGTGAAAATGTGGACTGCATTCTAACTCACTGATTGCTTTTTGGTATTTACAGGGAATGAACTATCTCCACCTGTGCTCCATTATGCACCGTGATCTGAAGTCCGGCAACGTGCTTATCGACTCGCACGGCACGGCCAAGATCTCCGACTTTGGACTGAGTTGCGTGCTTGAGATCGGAAGTTCGTCCGACTTGACTGCGGAAACAGGAACGTACAGGTGGATGGCGCCGGAAGTAATCCGCCACGAGCCGTATTCGAGCAAGGCAGACGTCTACAGCTTCGGTGTCGTGCTGTGGGAGCTGCTAGCAAGAGACCAGCCTTTCCGCGGACTGACTCCGATTCAAGGTGAGCAACGCTTCCCTACGACCCGTATTTACTGCTGAAGCAACTATTCTAACGTTTTGCCGCTATGAATTGAATAGCCGCCTTCGCTGTTGCCCGCCAACAAATGCGTCCGGCGCTACCACGCCAGACCCCACTCAAGATCGGCGAACTCATTGAGCACTGCTGGCATCACGACCCAGCGCGCCGACCCGACTTCGGGGCCATCCTAGAAGCTCTGCCGTTGGTAAAGAAGTCGCTGAAAAAGCGCGATTTCAAGAATATGGGCATTCTGTATGTCGCCCCAGCCTAGGATAGACCTCCGCAGCGCATTCTAGACGGAGAAAGCGCCGCCTCGGCGCAGCTCTCCTCGTAGTTTTCTTATCACTCTAATGGTAAACTAGAAAGTATTAGCACTCAACCTGGTGTTGAGATATCACGCTATTTTGCGCTCCAGATGTGCGACGTCCGTTTCGAACTCCACCTTTCGCGCACATGCTGCCGCGGTTCGTCTTGGCCTTAGACTCTTGGGCATAATTTCGTTCGCAGCTCGGGGCTATGGGTCTTTGCGGTTGCTGCGTGAAGTGCTGTGCATGCGCCATTTTGGTGCAGCTTGCCTGCTTGCTCTTGATCATTCCTGTGGCGTATCTCTCCTACGACTACTACCTAAAACCTTGGGCCGAGGACCATTACGATGAAGCTGTGGCTGCCGCGCAAACTGTGGCTTCTCGCGCCGCTAGTGCTGCTGGGGACGTCGACACTTCTGGAATCTCCTGCGGCGATTGCTTGGGCGTCAACCTGGAGTACCCTATCTCGGGGCTGAACACGGACTATTCGTCCTTTCAGATCTCGGTCATGAACGACGCTGGGAAGTTTTTGGTCGCAACTACATCTTCAGGTGTGGCGATAGCAGGCGTTGCAGCGATCGGTTCTACAATGGTAGGAGCGCTGGCGTCTGCCAGTGCCATCCCGTCGACAAACGGTGGTCTCTTTGAACTTCTCCACTTGATCACCCAGGGCCAGTTCATCACACTTCTTGGCTCGCTTAACTTGGAGGGAGTACCCATTTTCTTCGTCGAGTTCTGCGCGAAGTTTGGCTGGACAAACCTACAGATTTTTCCTTCAAGCAATTTGGTCGAGTCCACGAGCCGCGCAACAATGAGGCAGCGCTTGCTGTCAAGCGGTGGGACGGACTCGAGTTTGGGCGGTGTGAGTCGATACGCCAACACGCTAGGTGTCAACCCAGACAACCTATTCTACTACACACTGCTGGTGTTGCTGGTAGTGTGCGGGCTGCTGGTAGTTCTCTATTTTGCAGCTCGGTTGGCACTTCGAGTGTTCAAGAAAGAGAGCAAAGAGAGCACCCCGTTGGCACAAATGCTCGACGACCGCGCCATGTGGGTGAGCATTCAGTTGTTGCTGCTGCTACAGTACTCCTTGGCCATGACGTCGTGCTTTCAGATCTCGAACTCGGTTCGGAACAAGCGGACCACCGGTGGCTTGATCTTGGCAATCGTCATCCTCGCCACCTCCTGCTTCGGATTGGCAGCGTTTGGCGTGTTCGTCCTCACTCGCTACGTGAACGAGCTGGCCGACCACGGAACGGCTGAGCACGAGAAGAAGCCGTTCAACCACCGCTATGGCTCCTTTTATCAAGACTTCACCACGGAGAACCGCTACTTCTTCGTGGCGAAGATGGCGCTGGATGTCGCCTCCGGTGCGGTGGTCGGCGCAGGAAACGACCCCATGGTGCAGCTTGGTCTGCTCGTGGCTTTCAACGCCGTGTTCATCATCGCCACGGTCGTGCGACGCCCTTACTTGCTTCGCGTGTTCTACGTGATCGGGCTGCTAACTTCATACTTGCGCGTCGTAATGCTTTTGCTCTCGCTCGTGCTTGTCTCGTCCGACTTGGTCCCGCAGCGGGTGCGCGATTTGATCTCCCAAATCATCATCTGCGTGAATGCTCTCGTGTTGCTCTGTCTGTTCTCGCGCGTCGGCTACGTGGCGGTGAAGACGCTGTCAAAGTGGCTCCAGAACAGGAAGGAGGCCACCAGCGATAGTGTCAACTCGGAAGATCTGCTCGCTGTTGAAAGCGGCGTCGCCGCTCGAGAGCAGCGTCGTGTGTCCTCTCTACAGCGCCAGCCACAATCCCCACCGGCAGATGGCACTCCACCGAGCGCGCAGGCTTATTATCAAACAACCGACACTTTCGCCTCGAGTCATTGGGACGGCGCGGGGTCTAGCGATAGTCGACTCGTATAAGCCGCGCTCGGGAATAAGTGGATAGGACGGCCGCAGCCATACATCATCAAACGTTTCGCTTGCTGAGTAAGCTTAGGAATTAGCATATGGCGGGCAGTGTAACATGCGATGGATGCGCTTGGTACTCCAATGGAGTCTCCTTGCCAGTGGCAGCGGTTGAAGCCGTCGAAAACATTGAACTCATAGGATACGTGTACTGTAGTGGAGACCCTCTGTTGCAAAAGACGGCAGAATTCAAGAATTCATTCAAGAATTCAAGAATTCATTCAAGAATTCAAGAATTCAAGTCTTTTGGGCGGCAACGGGTGCGAATACAAAGTTACAATGCCCTCTTTCTGAAAGCTATCATGGGATTTGAGTGTTACACCTCGCGAGTCGCGAAAACTGGCTGTCACTTCATGCGCTATCATTGTCATGGTTGTCATTCGCGGTCAGTGTGTACAGTCCTCATCAAGCGGTTCTGGCAGCAGATCCAGTAGGTAGCCGGGCTCACAATCGATCAAGCGCCATGACGAGCAGGTTCCCGATGTCCGTCCCGCCGTTTCCGCCGCTGGCCATGGCGGACAGCGAGCGTGACAGACTCGAGTACCTCGCACACCGCCTCGTGCACAAGGCTATCGACGACTACGACGTCCACCGCCAAGCGGGTGGCAACGTGGATGCCAGGAGTTGGAAGCTCGTCCGCAAATGCGACCACCTCGCCATGTATAAGCGGACCGAGCCAAGCGGTCTGTACCAACCAGCACACGCGTGTCAACCGGCAACTCCCATTCGGTCGCGAGCCGAGAGCGCGAGCGTCGTTGGGAACTCCACCACTCAAGGTCGTCCCCGACAAAAGATGCCGGTACTGCTGCAGGTCGGCTCAGTACAAGGATCGCTCAACGAAATCATGTACGGGACCATCGCCGTGGACGGTCCGACGATGATGCTCAAGACGGCCTACACGGAAAGCAAACTGCTCGACGCCGAAACCTTGTGCCAGTTGCGTGGGCCATCCCGTGCCCACCCCTTTCGGTTCTTGGGCGTAAAGTGGGTCGTTAAGGGCACCCCGCACGCTGCACTTGCGCCGATCGTCCGGCCACGCGACCTCGTTTTCATCGAGGCAACGGGGATTTTAACTCGCGAGGACAGCAACGAGCGCGTTGGCTATCACCTCATGCACTCGGTTAGTGTACCCGGCTACGGTCCTCTAGATGACAGGAAAATCATCCGCGCTCAAATATCGTGCTGCATTTTGTACATAGAGACCCCGGAGTCCCCGGGCGGCGTGGATGTCTTCATGAAGGCTCGCTTCGACCCTAACGGTAACGTCTCGGAGAGCGTTGCAACGCAGTCGGTAGCTCTCACTCTCATGTACAGCGCCAAAGCCAGCGTGTGTGCGCAGAACTAGAAGCTGTCGTGGCTAATACGCTCAAGTCCAGATTCCTCAGCTCGGCAACGACCTACAAGATCGATGAGTATGGCCCGACAACGGAGCTGCCCGATTTGTGCCAAGAATTTCAACATGTTCAGTGGCACCGCCGAGTGCGAAATGTGCTCTACAGTCACTTGCTACGCGTGCTCCGTCAAGAAAAAATTGGGATTCGCCAAGACCGGCAGCAAGAGAGTGATTCTGCACCCTGTCACCTTTTGTACAAGCTGCCTCACTCACGCTCGCCGCTTGGATGACTTTGACGTGGCTCGACAAGAAGTGTTGGCGGGTTTTGGCGTCGATGAAACATCTTCCGCGACAAGCAGGTCCAGAGGAGAGTCGATTCCCAGCGTACACAACTGTCGGCGGCGCGACCTCCAGAAGACGAAGACGACCCCTTCAATAACCAAGGATGAGCCTCCAGAAGTTACTAGGTACTACAGTGAAGGCGTGATGGAGAAAAATAACACACCACCACGCGCCCGCCAGCGCGTCAATACATGGATCGGCGATGTGGGGGCTCCGCAGGCTACACATCGCTGGGACGAACTCGAGCGCCAAGTGGCAGCATCCGGACTGGTTGAACCGACCGACGAGTTGGAGGAGTTCGGCGAAATCAAGATCCACGAGAGCTCGCTCGTGAAAGTGGCGGATGGCCGTGACCAGCGCAGTGTCAGCTTCGTGGCACCCTACCCGGGGTCACCCAAGTGCGAGACAATGCAAGAGGATTTCATGGCGCGAACCATCACCATGCGCAAAGCGGCTGAGGACGCGTATCTGACCACGCGCAAGACGGCGCAGGCGCAGTTCGAGCAGATCACGAAGGTACCGTCCGTTTCAGCCACGACCCGGACGCCCACGCGGTCCGGTAACGCGAGCTGAAAGGCGTGCGGCACGTGCACGTCAAACACTGCAGTGATTGTCCAGTCGTCGGGATCAGCTAATGCATTATTGAGCGTCGACTACCTACGCACACGACGGGGTCAGCATTAGTCTACAGCTAATTGAAACGATCGAAAGCCCAGGCGTGCGTAACGCCGAATATGCTGAGACTGAGAATGAACTAGACGTCTGGACACTGCATACCGAGCCCATTACGACTGCTGGAAAGACGCAGCTTGCGTGGGGGCGTTGCACAAGCACCGCGGCAGCGGTGGCTGGCTGGATTCGGCGTGCTCAAAAACGAATTCACCCTTTGCTCCGCTAGGGTACTTTGACCAGCCACGACTCCACTCATACCATGAGCTGGCTACAGACGCACGAAGTCGCCGTCCCGTTCTACGAGGTCCACGCAGGCAAGCAAGTTTTCGCCATCCAGCTGCACGAGCGCGCACTTCGACAGGAGGAACTGGCGCGCAACTGGTCCAGCATCACGAGCACCAGCTCCCAGTTCTTGCTAGAAGACGACGACGATGAGAACAACAGCATGGCCGGCAACACGTCGGGGATCCGCGTGACTGCCATGCGCTCCTACTCACAATTCCGCAAGCTTTGGAAGGACCTGGTCCGAGCTACCAAGACGCCGTCGACAGCATTGCTGTCACGTGCCAACAGCGCCGAGATGGCCCGCACGGGGAGACCTTCGTCGAACCGTTCGCTGGCAAACTCTTTCCACTCTGCATCAAGCTCTGGTAGCGAGTCTTCGTCTTGCCGCTGCAGCAACTGGAACTGCACGTTTCGCAGCTTCCACTACTTCCTCCGGAGTTACCCGTTCCCGTCCAAATTCCTGATCAAGCGCAACACGCCCGCCGTAATGGAGACCCGCCGTCGGGGGCTCGAGCTCTTCATCAGCACTGTGCGGGGACTCTTCGACACCTTCCCTCGCCCATTTCTTCAAAGCATTGACTCGTTGGAGAAGTGCCAAGTGCTGATGACCCTGAACGTATTTTTTGGCTTCGAGGAAAAGTACCAAGTGGCATCACGTACGACGCTGCCCACGGCTCTGAAAGACGCCGGCAGCAGCCGATGCAGCAGTTCAGGAAGTGTTGCTAGCGATAGCACGACTTCTTTCTCCAGCAGCAGCCGAAGTGTGATGAGTGGCAGCAGCACATGGAACACTGACAGGGAGCGCAGGGTGCGATCCCCATCTGCAGAAGAGAGGTCTTTGTATGGAGCTGGGGTCGAGTATTATCTTCGAAAAGACTCAAACCCGTGCACTCACAAAAGCGAGGACTCCGAATTCGAGCTTCGTGAGCTACAGGATCTCCCTGCATATGCCGAAAAGCTAAGCGGCAAAAATGGAGGCCATGCAAACATGAAGCAGCCTTCGGCAAAGTGCATGACACCCCTGATCCCTGCTGGTTCATCGTCTAAAACGCCATCGAAGCTGCAAGCGACTGGCCGCAGATCTCGATACTACCGTGGTGTTGACGTCAGACGTCATACTGCTTTCCTGGCACGCAATCCTACCATGACAGCGAAGGGCAGCTCGGGGACCTCCAATACCAAGGCCCCGCAAACGTTGTTACCAGGGCTTCCCAAGATGCACTTACCCAGCAACGAGGTATCTTCAATGCGCTCGTTCCTCGAGGAGTTCAGGGACCACCTTCTACTGGACTCACGGGCTCTCGGAAGCTCTGCAAAACCACTTGAAGGGTGGAATGAGGATCGCCAATGGGAGCTGGCGTTGTACGTGGCTAGCCAAATCGGCCACGCATACGCAGTAGAATCCATCTTGTACCGCGGTACCAACCCGAATGCGGTGATGGAGGACGGCTTGACAAGCCTCCATGCGGCTTGCCGCTATGGACACCGAAGCATTGTAGCGATGTTGCTTACTCATGGAGCTGACACGAACATCACGGACTCGAGCGGCGTGTCGCCCCTGCTTTCTGCCGTACAACTGGGAGACCTTGAAGTCGTGGACATGCTCATCGAGTATGGCGCGAACGTCAATCTTTGCAACGCCGATAGTGTATCTGCGGTGCATGTGGCTGTTGCATGTCAGGCTCTGCCCGTACTCCAGTTGCTACTTGAGTACGACGCCTTCGTGAACACCAAGAATGCTTTCAATGGCAAGACCCCACTGCACCTCGCGGCGCAATCGGGGAGCTTGCCAATGTGTAAACTGCTTCTAAACTACGGTGGTAGTATTCACCACAAAACGACTCGCGGACACGATGTGGTGGCGCTGGCCAGGTCACACGGTCACGAAACTGTTGCGAGATTCTGCCAGACCTTCGGTGAAAACCAGAAGATTGCCCAGCGTGAATCATCAAAGATGACCCAAACTGCGGCGGGTGCGTCGACATCGGAGACCTCGCATGAAGTGAGAATCGTCTCTGAAGATGGATACGCGTACGCTGTGCTGTAGGAAGGCAAGCCCCAATGGAAAGGCTGGCTCAGCAAATGCCAAGTAGTCAAAGGATAGTTTATGCTAGAGTAGCTGTAGAGTTTTGCTCCACATCGAATGAAATGTACTGTACAACCAGATCGATGATACCTTCCACTCACGAAACTTTGCCTCAAAATCCGTTTCCAAAATGCAACTTCATATATATAAAAGGCAACAACAAACTACAGTGATCACGAGCCGTTGGTTAGAAGCCCCACAGCACGTTGCAAGCGATGGATCGGAGAAGGAGCGCAGCAACTAATGGAGCTGGTGCAACAGCATCCATCAACAACAGCGAGTGCTGGGATTCCGTGTCATATCTGGAGAGTACCTTCCACCATGGCTTCATGCGACTACGACTCAAAACAGGCGACTTCGCGTACCACGAAGACCCCCGACTTACACGAGAGCTCGACGAATTCTGCGACGTTGACGCGATGCATACACCCAAGGGTCCCGTGATTCTGCTGGGCGAGAGTGGAATGGGGAAGAGTGCTTTCCTCGCAAACTGGGTCGTCCGCCGAAAGAAGATGTTTCAGAACTGGCAGTCTTCCTATCCCGAGTTCATCTTCGCGCATGTGGTGGGGTGTTCACGGCAATCCTGCTCTGTGTCGAATCTGCTCGAGCGCATTCTGCGAGAGATCAAGGAGTATTTTGAACTCACCAAAGAGATTCCGGATGTGGAAGAACGGCTAAGCTGGCAGTTCCCTCGATTCTTGGAGTCTGCCTCGAAAAAAGGTCGCGTCATTATCGTGGTTGATGGGCTACACCGACTGCATACCAACAACGGCGAGAGCATCTTGAAGTGGGTGCCGCTATCTTTTCCACCCAATGTTCGCATTATTTTTTCGGGGACTCTCAACTATCCCACTGCTAAGTTATCGCAGGTTACATCTACCAACAATGGGGCAGGCTCGCCTGCTCATACGGTGCCGCGTGGTGATGAAGGAGGACGCGATGAGGTCGGGGTTGGAGGTGACTACTACGAAAAGACGAGTCTCAGTGCCCAAATGATCGAGAGGATTAAAGTAGAGGCCGGTCGTCGCAACTGGAAGCTCATACACGTCCTCCCACTAGCCGAGGAAAACCGGAGGTGCATTGTCAAGAAATTCATTTCCAAGAATTGTGACAGCAGCGACCAGGATGAGGACGGGTCTCCACGAAAAACGGGGTTGCAGCTATTTGAAATCCAGCAGAATGCCATCGTTGGTGTGCCCATGAGTGCCAGCCCCCACTTTCTTAAGAACTTCCTTGTGTGCCTGTTTTGGGCTGTGAAGGAGGGATTCAACATTCACGCAGTTTTCGAAAGCTGGCTGGGTGCTGACAGTGTAGGTCAGCTACTGGAATCGGTACTCCGCAGCATGGAGGCTGGCTACACGCCTGATCAACTTTCGACAGACGATGCTATGCAGTTCTTATTAGAGTATGACGGTAAAGACACCATTCGCAATCCTTCTGGAGCAACAGCTTCCATCGCGAGCTCGGCTTCAATTCGGAAGACGTCTGGCGCAGACTCCCAGCTAGCGCAATTTTCGGGACGTCGATATTCACTCCATCGGAATGATAGTCGAACAAGAATCGAGATGGCACGAGCTGCTGCTGAGGCTGCAGTTCGTGAGAGCAACGATTCGCTGCGCCCTCTTGATTTTCGCCCACGTGAAGATGACGATAACACCTCAAATTCGGGGTCGAACGCGATGAAACGTGTGAAAAGTGTACACGAGACCAAAGAGATGTTTGTGAACACGACACGCGCTGAGGGCTCTCGAGCACAGTCAACCGTGGAAGGTGGCCCCGCTTTGCCATCGATGGACTCTTTCTCGCCCACGAAAAGTCCCTCTGCAACAGGTTCCATGCTGGAAGCAGTACGCCACAAGCTAAAGCGCTTCTCCACAGAGCCTAGAGGGGGCAAGAATGGAGCTCTCAACAAACTTGGCAATCGGCCAGACTATCTGACGGGTGGACGCACGGTGGCGCCACTAGGGGAATTTCTTGGTCGAGCATTGTGCCTTCTCTATGTCAGTCGTCACGGATTGCTGCTGAATGAATTGCGATTCATTCTCAAAGCTGTAGTAACAGAGTCGCGCGGTATTCACCACCGTCGGGATAACCGAGATGAATCCGACCATCCAGCCGGAAAAGCAAGCATAGGACAGCAGCACCTCACAGCGTTTTCTGACGATGAGTGGCAAGCCCTCTTACGTGCGCTACGCGCTCTAAGTGTGCTTTTCGTCCAGGAGGTTGTTGTACTGCCGCTGTGCAAAGATATACTCCGCGACGTTATTTGGTGGCGCTACATCGGCAGCGAGCGCGCTGAACAACAATACCACCGGTGGCTCATTCGTTTCTTTCGCATCCACCCAACCACTTTCCGTCGTGTCGAGGAATTGCCATGGCACCTTAAGCGTTGTTACCAATGGGATGCCTTGCGCCAAGTTCTTGTGAACCTTCCCATGTTTCAGCTACTGTACACCGCCAACTACAAAGCTGAGCTTTTCGGGTACTGGAAGGTTCTCACCGATGGTCCACTGCTCAACTATGGTGCTGCAGCGAGCCCGTCTGACCCACCAGTCTATGTGATGCCCTTCGATATTGTCAAGGAGTACGGAAAGAGCATTGACGACTGGTATCACAATGCCCGCCCCAGCACCAAGAACTTTACAGCTATTCTGCAACTCGTCACTCGCTTCATGTATGAATTCTGTCTGTCATATCAACGCCCGTTGCCCCAGTTTGTACACGCACCGTTCGACCTAAAGAGGCTTTACTTGGACGGATTCCTGTTTGTCGAAAATTTACCACACGTTCAGACAGTCGGTAATTCAGCTGTAGGCACTACCTCTGCAGTCACGCTGTCTTCGGTGTCATCAATTGGTTCCTCCACCTTAGGTGCCATGGAAAGCACATTATCGACTGCGTCATCTGCGCTGCTTGCAGCATTGGACAATTTCCCGCCGGCAGCGAATGCAGCGAGCATCGCGACACTGGGCTCAACTATCAAGGACAAGGAAGCCTTTAAAAACTGCTTCTTCTTTTACCAGCGATGGGTCTGGATCCAGTTTCCGTGGCTCGCACTTGGTCGGGAGATTCTTGTACGTGACCCAGTCGTGCAGAATCCTATACTCGAGAAGGCGAATCCCTCCAGCGTCACCAGCAACAACAACACTCTGGGGTCGGCTCCAACAATACTGCACACGGCTTCATCAAGCTCACTGCCTCTTTTAGGCTCATCTCGCGGGAGGCCTGGAGACGGAATTGACGAAGAAGTTAGGCGACACGATGCTGGAGACTCCAAAACAGCGCTGACCCCTGCTTCATCACAAGCTCGCTCTGGGCTGTTCGATGCACGGTTTTGGGATGTCAAGAAAAGTATGTTTGACCTTACCACGCGTCGACCTCGGGGCGCAATGACATCTTCGCAGCTGACTGCAGTAAAGAACGCGAGTGTGCTGATGACATCGGTCCCAACTTCTCTCGTGAACCAAACAGTGGATGTGATATCACCTGAACATCTCTTTCGTAAAAAGACCGCGTACACAACAGTGAAAGGTGTACTGACATCATCCGTGCGCCGCCTTCCTACTGCAGCTCTGAAGCCATCAGCGTCCTTGCCATCCTTGCAAAAGCAACGAACACTCGTCCCAAATTCGACAACAACGGTCGGCAACCGCTGGGAGTCCAACAAGCCAGACGTGTCCTCCAAGGATGCAGACAGAGCTGCGGTTATTTCCCTCGCCAATGGAGCCTCAGCGAAATCAGGACTTCCCTCTAAGGAGCTAAAACTGGATAGTATTGCCAGCACCGAAGACTTGGTGACAATCGCGACATCCTTCGGGCTACCCGCCCACTTCCAGGACTACCCTCAGTCTGACTGGGATCTAAAACAGTCGTACAACCATCGAGTAGTGCTCAAGCTCCAAACTCTGTACGACACCGTGAAAACCGAGGTGTCTCAAAAGCAAAAGTATCTCCAGGATGTAAAGCGTAAGATTCGCGAGACTGCACGGCGATATGAAGTGACGATGCGTGAGTGCGATATGGTAAAACACGCCGCGGAGGAAATGAGCTCTCGCCTAGCGAAACTTGAGCAGGTGACGAGAAATATCGACTACCAGGAAAAGACCCATCGCAAGCTCATCCGTGGGTGTGAACTGTTTCCAGCCTGCACTCCAGCGCACTTTGAAGCCAACAAGAAGGAGCTGCGTCTGTTGCAGATGAAGCTCAAAGATCTCCACGCTGAAAAGAAGGTTCTTCTTACGAAGAAAGCCCATTTGCAAAACGAAGAGCTCCCTGTTGTGCGCAAGGCAGTTGAAAAGAGCAAGCGCTTGTTATCAGCTGTAGTTGACAAGCTTGAACGTTCCCGCGAGAAGGTGGCCCACGACCAGGCATCGTCTGACAAGCTGTATCAACGCCGACTGGAGATGATTGAAAGTGTACGAACAGCAAGCGGAAAATCGTCCAACTCGACTATCGAAGAAGAGGCTCGAAAACAAGCCCGGCAAACTTTTAGTGCAACCACGCGCTCTCTAGCTGCCAAAGTCGCGCTGCAGCAATGCGAATCCATGTGTGAAAAGATCCAAAAAGCCACCGGTTTCTCCAAGATGGAACTCATTCTTCACAAGTTCACACGGCGCGAGGAGCTTAACGCGAGCTTTGAGGAGCAGGCCAAGCTGTATGAAGCGCGACTGAAACAGATTCGACTCAATCAAGCCGAGCTTGAGGAGCAGCTACACTCACTGGAGCTCTCACAGGCGACAGCTTCAACAGAAGATCCGCGGCTGTTGGAGCAGAAGCTGCGGGCAGCCGAAGTTGAACTTGCACGCGCCGAGTACACCCAGGCGAGCCTCCTGACCAGCTCAAAGGAAGTGATTGCAGGTGCCGCGCGAATCGTGAAGCTGATGGGTATCACCAACTGCTCGGATCCGTACCAAAACGCTATCCCCGCTGCTCGTCTCTGGCCACCGCCCGTGGGCTACGAAGGAGAAAACAGCCTCACGTCCGAGTTCGAAACCCTCGAGCCACCGGCCATCACGGCGCTACTGCAGCTGTGCCAAGACCGAGCGACTCTCATGATTGATGCGGTACGTCCGTTCTGTCCTCCGCTCGCCACATCCTGCTTGATATTTCCCACTGCTTGAGTCACTGGCGCTAACATTTCTGGTTCTTTGTCTCTCTCTGTAGATCGAGGGCGCGAGAAGCGACCCAGACATTAACTTCTCCCTGGTACGCACGACTGGTCTCTTCTTCTCTTGGAGCGTGTGCTGGTTCTTAACTGGTCCCGTGTTGTTCCGCCGCAGATTGCAGACTCGGACCGACGTCGGGCGACGCGCGGAGGGGACGAGAAGGCGACGACGCGCTCGAGTC